>ONZH01003275.1:0-10676 GCA_900303285.1 Rhinella marina
TTCGTCTGTGTTTGTCTCTCCAATTGTTCCCTGTTCCTCCCTGTGCACTTATACAGAGCAGGGACCGTCACCGTGGTTGTCCGCGGCCGCCTAGGGCCGACTGAGGCAAGCAGGCAGGGAGAGAACGGGGGGGTATTCAGTACAGGGCGCACCTTCCCTTGTCTCCCCCGTGACATGTTCCTCCTCCTCTGCGCCTACTGTCTCTCAAAAAACTTCTTTCTGAGGTCCAACTACTGTGGTACTGGACTGATCCAGGTGCAGGTGACCAGACCTCAGCATGTCAGCTTTGATCACTGGGTCAGTCCACTACCAGTGTCCGCCACCTTACAGCAGCCATTCACATCCTGTCACCCAGCTTTCCCATGGTAAAATCTGATTTGATCTAAACATAAGTGATAAATCCTGACACACATGACTATTAACTTCTATTAGATCGTAATCACCCAGCTTTCTTAGAGTCCTGATCAACAAGTTGTCATTCAAAAATCTCAGAAAGTTGAGTGACAGCTTCTCTATGCTTGCAAGTGGTAATGGTTTCACTGTCTTGAATTCATACGCAACAGCATATAGAGTAAATTATACCTAGCGATAGTGTACGCTTTATCAGACAAGGTCCTGTCGCTCCTTGCACTGTCTCTGCCTACTCCATGCATGCTGCCCCTGGTGTTTCCATAACTTTTAGAGGTTTTCAGGTGTTTAGGCAACCTTGCCTGCGAAGAACTTGGGTCCCCTGCAAAAATGCTCGTATCTCCCATTGACTTCAATAGGGTTCGTTATTCGGTACTAATATACGAACTTTTGGAAAAGTTTGTACCGAGTACCGAGCACACAAGCATTTTAATATTCGCTCATCTCTAGTGATTACCTGTTTCCAGACACAGTGCTATGTTGTTAATAAAGTACTACTAAAAAGAAAAGACAGGAAGAGGCAGAGACTTGCTGCACATGTACACAGAGAGAGAGAGAGCTGAGACAGAGACAGCTGAGAGAGATAGAGAGAGAGAGAGCTGAGAGAAAGCCAGAAGCAGATGTGCTGAGATTCTGATCTAACTGAAAGTTATATTTATATGCTATGCTGTTATTTCTGAATAAAACCCTGTTGTTCATCGTGCTACTAGGTGGAGACCTGATTAATCCACTGCTGACACTATTGCTCCTAATGCTCCTCCTCCTCCTTGTCACCTGTTTCGACAGCAATCGATCACCGAGGAAATTGCAAAAAGACAACAGTATGCGTGCATTCATTCAGTGGCACAGAAGCTCAATATGATCCTGTCAAGTTGCTGGTACGACAATCCTTCCCTTTCCATGTAGTTGACTGCACATTTCAAAGCACCTATGGCTGCTGAAGGTGAAGAGTCCCAAGCCGATATTACTTTTACCAAAAATTCTGTACCATCCCTGTACACATACATTGGGCCTTGGGCCTCTCAGTGTCTGGTAGATATCACGCAAGTGCTGACATATGGAGTTGTTACTAGGGTCTAGGACAATATATGTCATTCACAGTCCACATGTTCCGGCCCAGGCCCAGGCAGACCAGCAACTTGGCTAGGTGATATCAATGCCACCTCCACGTTGTATTGCTGGGATTTCTGCATCAATGACCTCCTCTGCCACCCCATGGAGGAACCACTCTGCGTCATCAATGAAGAAATCAAATACTGGTCTTCTCGCCAACTGGAGATAGGAACCATGGTTACTGATAATGGGAAGAACATTTTCTCTGCGCTGCATGAGGGCTGACTCATGCACGTTTGAATACCACGTTCCATATGTTAGACCACCTGTACAAGTAGAAGAAGGAGAGCAATGATTTCGTAAAGCAGCAGATGGACAGGTTTACTCCCCAGTATAATTTTAATCTTAGCCAGTGGCAGCTCATGCGTGACATGTGCCGTTTGCTCAGGCCATTTGATGAGTCCACTTATTTGTCAGTTGGCAGAACTACAGTATTAATTATGTCATTCCAATCCTTCACTTCCTGAAGGGTATGCTGAGAAATATGAGTATGATTGGCGAGAGGACTGAAGATGTGGCGCCTACATCTCACGGCCATCTCAGCCCTGAGGAGATGAACTGGCAGAGGAGGAAGAGGAGGATAAGGAGGAGGAGCAGGATAAGGAGGACATAAATGCCCAAGAATTTTATACACACCTAGGTGGTTTATCTGCCCAAGATACAGGAGAGGAGCAGGAGGGCGATACAGATGACCCAACAGACTGTGGCAGTATGCAGTGGAGATGGTGGCAGGGAGGACCTCCAAGTCCCTTGCGCAAATGGCCAAATGCATGCTGTCATGTTTGCGTAGTGACAGCTACATTGTCATTATTCGGCAGAGGGATGACTACTGTCCAGGGCAAAAAAGGGGGGATTATTTAGACCTTCTGAGACCTTCTGGGGCCACTATTGTCACTGCTACTGCCACTGCTACTACCACCCTCCCCACTCTGACATGGGGCCACTATTGTCACTGCTACTGCCACTGATGCTGCCACCCTCCCTATGATGATGCTGGTTCTCGGCAACCATTTACTGTACTTTTAGCAAATGAGTGACACACAACTGAAATCAGAACGTTTGTTACTACTGTTCTCAGTGAGTTCAGCATAAAATTGATGATAGGTTCCCTTTAAAGGAAATATATCAGCAAAATGGTATCTGCCAGTTAAATTGTAACACATATCCTATTTTTCTAATCTATTTTTATTTTCTGATTGCAAATTTTTTTATTCTATTTCCTGAATATGATTATGGAGTCACCATCTTGCCTGAGCTGTTCTTAACAGCACTTACAAAGCATTAAACAAATTGCTTTATGGTAGCTACATGGTCCATAGACACAATGGTCAGGAGGGGACCTCAATGACTTCTATGGGAGAGTTTTGTAGGCATGCTCTGTGACCTTTGCAGAGGTCATTGTACAAGGAAAGAATAATTAAGGTTTGGCAATTGTCTACTGTGGATGGTGGATCATGTCTTATCTTTCATTCTAATCCTGCCTCTTATTACATCACCTTGGTTTATAGATAAGCAGGTAACTGCAGTAAATTAATCTGAACAGAAGTGGTGCCTACCTACTTGTAACAACTTGGTGCCAGATAACACAGCACACTTTCAGAGGTTTTGTGGAGTCCATGCCTAGACACATCTGATTTGACAAAATGGGAATCTACACAATGTCAGGCAGATGATTTTAATTGAATTTGATCTTATCAACAAAGCACACTGTAAATAGTTGAATACTTCATGTCAAATAATATGCATAATTTATATCTGCCTTATTACCTAGTTTTCGTTCCTCTATTAACTTATAAAAACATCACAAACACACACACCTGAAAGAATAACAGCAGAAGCTGGAAGCAGTATTTGTGTTGGCAATATGCCCAGTTCAAGACACCCATGGTAGCCAATACTGATGAATGTATGTTGCTAGGGCTTTAAGGCTTCATAAATTACATATTAAACCATGTTCAGGTGCTGTTAAGATATATAGTGTAGAAGAAAATAGTGAAAATGACAAATAATAATGTAATGTTGCATATGAATACCATAAATAAGGTGACTCCATTTAAAGTCCATAGTTTATTTATGTAGTTATACAGACACAGTAGTTTATCTTTACAGAGCATGAGAATAATTCATGTTGATAGCACCAATAACACCACAACAGCCAAGTTATTTCAAGAAAACAATACTCTAAACTAAGTAAATGAAAAGTAAATAGACTGAGTTGCCCTCTAGGTCTATTTACAGTATTGTTTCATACAGTATACAGTGTGTCTAAGAAAGCTGGCTAACAACCAGTATACCCATCAGTACAATTTTCACCCACTCGTTCCTTTCACACCACCTTTGGCAGAATTCATGTGTTTTATGCACAAAGTATACCTTGGAAGCATATTCAACCATATTCCAAAGCATTACAAGTGGTACAATACCTGATGGTTACTACAAAGGGGAACATGTATTTAGCTGTCCTTATGGAGAGGTTTAATACCCAGCAGTGGTATTACCATTCCTTCACCCTGCTACTGTCTCTAGTGGTCTAACATTAATGCCTTCTGTGTATGTATGTCCAGGTCCTTTACACTGTGCATTTCTATTATTGTTATGAAACAAAACTGTTATGTACATGTTATGTGCCAGGTTCGCCAGCAGGTGGCAGCAGATATGGCAGACATATATAAGTCAAAATGGAATTTTCCATTCCATTCTTCCCCGTTTTGGGCAGAAGTGGGCTAGTCCTGCTTCCTACCAAAGGGAGGGGCTGCAGGAAGTCTAGTTAGAGTAAGCTAGGGCAGCATGAGATGCAGACGTGCCCATGATATAGCTGCAAGGGGAAGGTTCCCTTGCTGCAGCCGAAGTCTCAAAAGGGAAGAAGCTTATAGAGCACTCTGACTCCTGACAGAGTTACATATAGAATATTGCAAAGGGGTCAACAGCCAAAGGCACCCCACTCAGCAGATAAAGAACAGACCAAAAGTCCAGCTACCAGACTAAAGTCGAGTTTAGCACAGCAGAGAGAGAAAGCAGAGTTATCAAGTTTGCCTGCCAGTTTATGCCAAATCCTGCTGGAACCAAGAAAAAGCCAGAATATTGTCTGGATGAAAGTTTATGCAAGTAAAGCCGCTGCACTTTATCATGGTCTGGACTCGATTTATTCTCCATCTCCACTATTACCTTTATTGCTTCGGAGCCTAACCCTGGGGAGTGACAGTATCCAGGTAGGAGCACCATTCCTATAAACCTGGGACACGATCGTCCCTGGGGGCGGCAGGTTGCAGAGGCACACATTTATACTAACAGTCAGTGGCACATTTGGATACTAGGTAGTAATTGTTTACTGGGCTTTGGTTGCAGCACATGGGATGGTGCGTTCACCTGAAGCAATTCAGTCCCTCACTGAACCAGTCACCAATTTGCATTAGTCTCCCAGGGCCAATGTTAGGGGGTGGGGAATTGCCAATTGCGAACCCTCCGTATGGGGTGGCAGTTTACAGCAGGGAATGGGACCCTAGGGATCCCTTCCCGGAGGTTCAGCCTTATAGGCAACAAGCAACTAGGCATGAAGCCTATGAGGCAGCAGAATGGCCAAGGCGGTTACGATAATATCACCACAGCCTCCTGTTTCGGGTGTCACATGATCAAGTATGCCTGCACCATTACTTAGACATTCGTGATCATGTGAAACCTGGCACAGGAGGCTGCACAGGTGGCATTATATTTGGCTTTACAAGGCAGGGCATTTTATACTAGTACTACAGGGGGTATTATATACTGGCACTATAGGCTGAGGAACATTATGTTCTAGCACTACAGGGTGGGGCGCATTATATATTTCACTACAGACTGATGAGGATTATACAGTGCCTTGCGAAAGTATTCGGCCCCCTTGAACTTTTCAACCTTTTGCCACATTTCAGGCTTCAATCAAAAAGATATAACATTTTAAATTTTTGGTGAAGAATCAACAAGTGGTTCACAATTGTGAAGTGGAACAAAATTTATTGGATCATTTAAACTTTTTTTGTAATAATAAAACTGAAAAGTGGGGCGTGCAAAATTATTCGGCCCCCTTGCATTAATACATTGTTGCGCCACCTTTTGCTGCGGTTACAGCTGCAAGTCGCTTGGGGTATGTCTCTATCAGTTTTGCACATCTAGAGACTGAAATTCTTGCCCATTCTTCCTTGCAAAACGGCTCGAAGCTCTTTGAGGTTGGATGGAGAGTGTTTGTGAACAGCAGTTTTCAGCTCTTTCCATATATTCTCAATAGGATTCAGGTCTGGACTTTGACTTGGCCATTCTAAGACCTGGATACATTTATTTTTGAACCATTCCATTGTAGATTTTGCTTTATGTTTGGGATCATTGTCTTGTTGGAAGATAAATCTCCGTCCTAGTCTCAGGTCTTTTGCAGACTCCAACAGGTTTTCATCCAGAATGGTCCTGTATTTGGCTCCGTCCATCTTCCTATCAATTTTAACCATCTTCCCTGTCCCTGCTGATGAAAAGCAGGCCCAAACCATGATGCTGCCACCACCATGTTTGACAGTGGGGATGGTGTGTTCAGGGTGATGAGCTGTGTTGCTTTTATGCCAAACATATTGTTTTGCATTGTTTCCAAAAAGTTCGATTTTGGTTTCATCTGACCAGAGCACCTTCTTCCACATGTTTGGTGTGTCTTCCAGGTGCTTGTGGCAAACTGTAAACAAGACTTTTTATGGATATCTTTGAGAAATGGCTTTCTTCTTGCCACTCTTCCATAAAGGCCAGATTTGTGAAGTGTTCGACTGATTGTTGTCCTATGGACAGACTCTCCTACCTCAGCTGTAGATCTCTGCAGTTCATCCAGAGTGATCATGGGCCTCTTGGCTGCATCTCTTCTCCAGCCCCTCCCAGTAATCTGTCAACCCTATCTGCGATGTGCCGAACTCGAGCGCCAGGAAGACAACACACCGTTTGACAAACCCGGTCTTTGTGACAGATTGCCCTCTCTGTACCCCTAATAATTGAATCTCTCACTGCCAGCACCTGTCTGGCCTGCCCTGCTCTCCCGGTCCCCTGCTTACTGGAGCTGACATTCCCCTGACTGGCAGAAGAACTGTCGGGCTGCAGCAGTGCTCTCCCTGAAGTGGCATCCCCCTCATCTGCCAAACTTGCAAACTTGTTGGGGTGTGTCAGATCAGAGCTAGCCTCCCTGGCACTTTTCCCTCTACCCCGCTTTCTAACTGTTACCCAGCTAGCTACCTCACTTTCCTGAGCCTCCTCATTACCACCCTTCCCCACATCTACCCCATAGAGTGCTTGCTCAGTGAGCAGCAAACTCTTTTCCAATTTGTCAGCACTTCTCAGTGTTGAAATCCGCCCGGATAGATACACGATGTGCGATTCCAAACGGGCAAATTGCTCACATTTTGAACAAAGATATGCACCCTTAAATGGCTGTTCCAGGACTGCATACATCAGACAAGATGTGCACTAGACTGCTCTGTCAATAATGGAAGACATACTAATGGGGATTACACAAAAAAAGAAAATCATACAATACAGTGATATGAAACCGACGGATGTGCAACACCCTGGAGAAGGAACAGAAAGAAAAAAAAAAAAAAGTAATCACGTTTACTCTTAGCTGCTATGGAATAAAGCTGGCAGCAACAGCAAGTCACAGTGTATAAGCTAGACTATACTGCTCTGACTTGGTACAAAGTACAATAAAGTCAGGCACAGCAACTCAGCAATGCACACAAACAAATTAGCACTTACAGATACTCCCTCACGTAATCTAAAGTCACACACTTAATTCAAACACAAACTTAAAAATCAAACGCACGAACTCTCAAACTTGCGTTGAGTCTCTGCTTTTATAAATGCAACACTTTAACCAGTCTGCTTTTTTTCCTTTGGATTAATGAAATATATTGACTAAAATTGACCACTATCATGAAGTACAATGTGTCACGAGAAAACAATCTCAGGATGGCTTGGATAAGTAAAACTGTTTCAAAGATTTTACCACATTAAGTGACACATGTCAAATTTCCTGGTTCAATATGGTAGGGTCCTGAAAGAGTTAAACTAATATACTATAGGCGATCATTTAAACTACTGGGCGGCACTATGTGGGACCATTTAAACTACTGGGGGCACTATAGAGGACCATTTAAATTACTGGGGGCAATATAGGGGACTATTTAAACTAATAGGGGAACCATTTCAGGAAAATTTAATCTACTGGGGGCACTAAAAGGGGGGCATTAAAGTCATTGGGTCCATTATTATTACTGGGGGCACTATAGAGGGGTGTTATTACTTTTGGGAGCACCATGGGGGTTCTTATCACTACTGGAGACACCTTGAAGGCAATTTTACTGCTGGGTCTCTAAAACACTGGTCTTAATAAATGTGCCCTTATTTTTTTTCAAAAATTTGACGAATTGGACATAAAACAAATTTCAAGAAATTTGCTCATCTCCATTGTTGCAATTGGCATTTTTAAAGCACCCTTTCCAGTTTTCCAAAAGAGGGATCTTGAGGGTGGAGGTTGAGCAGGGTGGTTGGCCCCAGCACATGTATCATCATTTACACCAGTAGCTGGCATAAATGATTACTGGTTCTTAGTACGGAAAAAATGGATCCTTTATAGTGGCACTGTCATCCGAGATTGAGAGATGTATACCTTTGCATACATTTTTTTATTTAACACTAACCTTTATTTTATTTATTAAACTAACCAAAAATATATGTATATTAGGCGTATTTCAATTGCGACAGATCCGCTGCTAGCTATAGGGGCTATTAAGACTAGCGTCTAAAATGTCAGTCCTATTAAATGACCCCCTATGTATTTCAGGATGAAACCAATCTATTCCACAGGTAAGGACTAGGGATGAGTGAACCGAACCGTAACGAACCAGATTCGTTACGAACTTTCCCAAAAGTTCTGTTCGTCACTGACCCCAATACCACCTCCTATCAGGATGCACCATACACTGCAGATCCCATCATGCAGTATCCTCTCACTGGAACTCAGGGCTCGTCAGCCTCAGTTGCCAGCAGCAGCACAGTGTCACTGCCATGTACACCGCTAATGAGGCAGCAATCCCTGACTGAGTCCATGGGCAGACGTCAGGTGTATTCCAGCAGCCATCCCATGGCCCAGAAACTGACCGGACACCTGATTAAGCTGCTGGTGCTTCAGTCCCTGCCCTTCAACCTCGTGGACTCCCAGCCTTTCAGGGATTTCATGGCATGTGCGCACCCCAGATGGCGAGTCCCCAGCCGCCACTATATCTCTGGAAAAGCTGTCCCATCACTGCACAGTTATGTGCAGAAAAAGGTGGGCGACTCATTGGGACTCTCGGTGTCCAAGAGTGTGCACCTGAGTGCTGATGTCTGGTCCTCAAATTATGGGCAAGGGCAGTACATGTCTGTTACTGCCCATTGGGTCAACATCCTCACAGAAGACCATCAGGAAGTTGGCCCATTCTTGCCACTGTCACCTCCACGGTGCTTTAGGGGGCCAGCAGCGGGAAGCAGAAGTTCTGCCTCCACCACCTTGCAAACATCCGCCGCTTCTACTGCAGTCCAACCTTCCCCGGTATCTTACCACCGATGTCAGACCCGGCGCTCTCAGGCTGTCCTCCATTTGGTGAGCCTGGATGAAAGGAGACACAGTGGGCAGGAGCTCCTCCGGACCATCAGGGAGGAGGTAGATCAATGGCTGACCCCACGTCAACTAACGGTGAGAAGTGTGGTAGCAACGGGTAGACAATGGGAGGAACATTGTCTCTGCAGTGCAGCAGGGAGGGCTGAGTCATACACCTTGTATGGCACATGTGATAAACCTCATAGTGCACAGGTTTCTTAGATCATTTCCTGCACTACAAGACCTTATGAGGATGTCACGCAGAGTGTGCAAACACTTCAGCCACTCCTACACTGCAAGGAACACCCTGCTCAGGATTCAGAGACAGCGCAGTCTGCTCCAACATCGGCTAATCTGCGACATGCCAACATGCTGGAATTCTGCCCTCCATATGCTGGACTGCCTGTACGAGCAAAGGTCAGCCGTTACAGACTACCTCATGGGGCAATCAGGCAGCCTCACGCCACACTGCGACTTCCAAGTCACACACTGGCAGATGATGCGTGAAGTCTGCCAATTGTTGATCTCTTTTGAGGAAGCGACTTTGTTTGTGAGCAGGAATGACTATGGGATCAACGACATCATCCCACTCGTCCATGTTCTGGAAAGTGCGCTGAAAACCATCATCAGCGAGGATTCCCAGGCCACCACTCCAAGGCTGAACATCGCCTTGAGCCCAGAGATGGATGAAGTGCAGATGGAGGGTGAGGAGGAGGAAGATGTCCATGCCCAGCCATTCCACACACCGCCACCTGGCTTCTCTGCCTCTCAATCAGAGGAGGAGATGGAGGATGAGTTGGTAGAGGAAGCGGAGGAAGACCCCAGCAGACCCTGGAACTATACCGAGGACAGTGGAGAGGAGAGGCGCTCATTGTCCTTGGTGCAGATGGGAAGGTGCCTGTGGGAGTGTCTGAGGAGTGACAGCCGGATTGTGGACATCCGCCAGAGGGACCAATACTGGCTGGCCACCCTGGTGGACCCTCGCTTCCGCCGCAAAATGGCTGAATGTTTTTCCGCCATCAGAGAGGGAGGCAAAACTGGGGTACTACCGGGACCTACTCACCAGACAGCTGGTCTCTACTTACCATCGAGACCAGCCAGGTTCCCAGACAACATCCGCTCGGGGGGAACCAGCGTGCTCCACTACCACCACCACTAGTGGAGGCGTGAGAAGTCGTTACATTCCCAGGGCATATGATGGCTAACCTCCAACACTCCAGCTGTGATGAAACTACGACTCCTAGCATGCTCAATTCATTTATGTGGAGTTCTGAGAACAGCCACGCAAGTGTAAATCTTGGGAGTTGTAGTTTTACCACAACTGGAGTGCCGGAGGTTAGCCATCACAGGCATAGAACCTTCAGGAATAAAGTCCAAGATAAATTGTTAAACCAAAACCTGCTGCTCTTTACTTCCATTTTAATGTTTGTAAAGTTGCAAATTATATTAACATTTTTGTGTCGAAAATGTGCAGGACCATTAAATGTATAGATTATCAAATGCTGGATTTGAAGAATGT
>ONZH01003276.1:0-24545 GCA_900303285.1 Rhinella marina
TGAGAATTGGGGGTTATATTAATGCGCATGCCCCTGTACACAATTTTTTGCTGTAAATATGTTTCAAGACTTGTAATTAGAGATGAGCGAATCGAATCCCACGAAGTGGAATTCAATCCGAATTTCAGGATAAATTTGATTCGCCTCGAAGCTGAATTTCCTTGTGCTTCATGTCGGTGAATCGATTTATCCTGAAATAGTGTAAAAAAAACAAAAAATCCATACTTACCTCCTCCATTTGCTCGCGACGGGCCGCCAGCCGCCATCTTGATTGAAGATCCCGGGTGAAATCCCGCGGGTAGTGACGTATGACATCACCACGCCGGCCGGCGTGATGACGTAATCTCGCGGCGTGAGATTTCGCTCCAGACCTTCAAGCAAGATGGCGGCGTTAATTACACTGACTGCGTTAGCACAATATAACGCTTTTCTGTTTAGATGTCAAATAACGCCGCAAATAGTTATTTTAAATGAACAAATCCTCAATCACGGATTCACTGTTTTTTGGCAAGTCAACTACACTGACTACTTTAGCACAATATCACGCTTTTCTATTTGGATGGCAAATAACGCCGCAAATAGTTATTTAAAACTAACAACTCCACAAACACAGATTCACTGTATTTTTGGCAATTCAACTTTACTGACTACGTTAGCACAATATCACGCTTCTCTGTTTGGATGGCAAATAACGCCACAAATAGTTATTTTAAATGAACAAATCCACAAACACGGATTCACTGTTTTTTTGGCAAGTCGACTTCACTGACT
Organism: Rhinella marina; assembly: GCA_900303285.1. Lineage (NCBI taxonomy): Eukaryota > Metazoa > Chordata > Amphibia > Anura > Bufonidae > Rhinella > Rhinella marina. The sequence goes on from ONZH01003276.1 coordinate 772, forward strand.
CCGTTAGCACAATATCACGTTTTTCTGTTCTGATGGCGAATAACGCCGCAAATAGTTATTGAAAAAAAACAACCCCACTAACACGGATTCACTGTTTTTTTGGCAAGTCAGCTTCACTGACTACGTTAGCACAATATCACGCTTTTCTGTTTGGATGGCAAATAACGCCGCAAATAGTTATTTAAAAGAACAACCCCACGGGCGGAGCCTAACCGCTGACCAAGACGGAGGCTTGATTCGGAGCTCCTGCTTCACCGACCCATGCTTCACAGCTTCTAGTGCCGAGACCCAGCCGAAAATGGTCAAAATCGGAAGGGATAAGCCCAGGGAGACCCCAGAGACTCCTAAATCAAAGAAAAATCAACCTGAAATGGACAAATTCCTTCGGCGAAAGCTCGCATGTTCACCAGCTCGGGCTTCTAAGATGGCGCCGCCTGTATTACCACGAGACTCTGAAGCTGAGGAGGACGGTGAGGAACCCTGCACAGCAGAGGCAAGTGACCTGACACTGTCGGAAGACTCAGCAACTCTCACTAAGTCCTTCTTTAAAGCCACATTGACACAGGCCTTAGCACCACTTTTACAAGAGATCAAAGATCTCAGAGTTGACTTCAGAGCTCTTGGCCACCGAGTCGATAAAATGGAGCAAGACCATGGCCTGGTTGTTGCACACAGCTCTGCTATGGCCCAACAGTTAGACTCACAAGTGGAGTCCCTCAACAATGCGTATCTCCTGATAGAAGACCAAGAGAACAGGAGTCGCCGGAAAAACATCCGTATTAAAGGATTGCCCGAGTCGGTGTCGGTTGACAACCTAGAAACCACTGCCAGACTGCTATTTACCACCTTGCTGGGCGATGAAAGAGCGGATACCATAGCCATTGAAAGGATACATCGTTCCCTCCGACCTCCTCCAAAACAGGGTGAGCCACCCAGAGACGTTATATGTGGCCTTCTAAGTTTTCAGGACACGGCAGCCATTTTACAATCATCTAGGGACAAAAAAGACATGCAATATGAGGACACTCCTATAGCTCTCTACCAAGATATTGCCCCATCCACTTTATTCAAACGGCGGATCCTGAAGCCCCTCACAGATCACCTGAGGAACCTAAAAATAGCGTACAGATGGCTTTATCCCTTCGGGGTTACCTTCGCTAAAAATGGGCGCAGATGTGTCATACGTCAACCACGAGATCTACAAATGGCCTGGAATGTCTTGGACATATCACCTATACCAATAGATTCCTGGATGCCGGTGGACTTCAAGACGACTGCCTTGCCGCCTCTCCCCACTTTGGAGCCATGGGAGACTGTCACCAGGCAAAAGACCCCGAGGAGTAAAAGACGTCTGGACTGAGAGATAATATGGGCTTTCTATATTTTTTCAGATATTCCTTACACACCTAGACAATACTTTGAATAAGTAGGAATTTGTTGTTATTTAAGAAGGGATTCCAGGTGCTAGAACTCTTCTGGCTCTAGATTCGTTGTCTTGAGGCTTTACCTGTTTGCCCACACTAACGAAAACCTGGCAGCAGTCTAACCCTCTATTTTACTTATATTGTATTCTACTCCTTCTCTTCACGGTTTATTGCATTTAAGCTGTTTATTCCTTTCTTGGCATTAGTTATATTCAGCCTTTATAACTTAACTCTGTTAGAGTTCATAATATACAGAAGCATGGGGGTGAAGAATCGGGTTGGGATATTTTTGTTCCATCACCTGCCCCCTGATACCCTTGGCCCCTGGCTCTTCCCAGAGTTCAGATTTGGGCCTGTGCTCTTGGTGTTGTGGCTACACAACATTAACAACACAATGACACCATTTATTGAGATTTTACTCACTGTTTTTACTATGTTTTCCCAATTTCTTACTGCTTGTTCTCCTTTGCAGTTGTGGATGGTCTCTGTAGTTATACTCAGCAGGGCGAGGTACCTTTGATATGGCGTCCATCTCAGTAACGACGTTCAATATCAGAGGTTTCAACACTCCGCAGAAACGTTCCCAAGTTTTGACACTTCTTAAGAAAGGTAAATCTGACATTTGTTTCCTTCAGGAAACCCACATTAAACAGGGCAAGATCCCTAGGATCTCTAATCCATATTATTCGCAATGGTTTCATTGTACATTTTCCTCAGCTGCCAGGGGAGTCAGTGTGGCCATTGCGAAACATATACCCTTCCAAACCACACTAGTCCAAACTGACACGGACGGCAGATACATTTTTATTAAAGGCAAAATTGGACAAGTGATGGTCTCATTAGCTGGGTTATACGCCCCAAACACTCGTCAACACAGCTGGCTCAAGACCACCTTAGCTAAGTTTAATGAGTTTGCAGAAGGAATCCGAATAATAGCAGGAGATTTGAATGTCTCCCTAAATCCCCCTATGGATACCTCTTCAGGGACGTCCACTAGGTCACAGAGGACCCTTGGAGGTATTAAAAAATTACTATGTGAGAGTGGTCTGGTGGACTCCTGGAGGGTACTGAACCCTACTGTGAAGGATTACTCTTTTTATTCAGCAGTTCACAAGTCCTTCCAAAGACTTGATTATATCTGCTCATCAGAGTCGCATGTGGATCTCTTATTGAGTTCCAATATTGGTTCAATTACCATCTCAGATCACGCCCCCGTCACCACGGTTTTCTCATTTGCCAACCTCACACAAAGGGAATGGAACTGGCGTCTCAACGAAACCCTGTTAGATAACAACCAAAATGCGACTGACTTGGCTAATAAATTGACCCTGTACTTCCATGACAATAGGCCCTCTGATACTTCCCAGACTATAGTTTGGGAGGCCCACAAGGCCTTTATTCGTGGAGAACTTATTGCCCTGGGTTCTAGAGTGAAAAAAGAGAGACAAAAGAAGCTTAACTCATTGTTGCAACAGATTGCCTCACTAGAGTCCATCCAGAAAAAAGCTAAAGCCCAGATAGCACAAGCAGATCTCCTTTCTCTTAGGTTACAACTAAAAGAACTCCTAAATATGAAAAGTGCTAAGGCATATCAATATGCTAAATTCCGGCAATATATGCATGGAGACAAAGGCAATAAGCTGATGACTTACCTTATTAAGAAGAGAATAGAAACTCAACATATATCGGCCATTAAGACACACAAGGGAGGTTTGGCTACCTCTACCAAAGACATCGCAGACCAGTTCTGCTCCTACTACACAACACTTTATAATCTACAAAACTCAGATTTACTACAGGAACCCCCACTGGATATTATTGATAAGTTCTTGAATAAACTTACCCTTCCTACACTATCCTCTGACAACCAGCTGAAGCTTCTAACCCCCATCACTGAAAATGAAGTTCTAAAAACAATTAAGAGTATGCCACTGGGGAAAGCCCCAGGCCCTGATGGCCTTCCTGTAGGGTATTATAAAAAATTTATTCAGCTCCTCTCTCCGCAGTTAACAGCTTGGTGCCAATCTCTTATGAATGGCTCAACCCTCCCACGTCAAACATTAGAAGCGACTATTACAATTATTCCCAAAGAAACCAAAGACCCCACCGAATGTAGTAGCTATAGGCCGATTTCCTTACTAAACATAGATGTGAAGATTTGGGCCAAGTTGTTGGCAGCTCGATTGAGCGCCTATATTCCTGATTTAGTAAGACCCGATCAAGCAGGATTTGTGACTGGCCGAGAGGGAAACTCCCAATCATGCAGGCTCATAAATGCAATCACATGGGCCAAAAGGAAACAGGTACCACTGGTGCTTGTTAGCACAGACGCCGAAAAGGCATTTGATAGAGTGGATTGGACTTTTATGCAACGTACTCTTAACAGATTCGGTCTTCCACAGCCCTTTGTTCAGGCCATCATGTCACTCTATCATCAACCTAGTGCCCGTGTTCGGGTCAATGGGATTTTGTCTAAATCTTTTCGGATTTCCAATGGTACGAGACAGGGGTGTCCACTATCCCCCACTTTATTTATTTTGGTCATGGAGACTCTCTTACAGGCCTTTAGGGAGGACCCCTTGATTAGAGGTCTCATGGTAAGATCGGCAGAACATAAATGTGCTGCATTTGCTGACGATCTCCTTTTACTGGTCACCAACCCATTAGTGGCTTTTCCACGCATATTAACTATTTTTGAGACCTTCGGTACATTATCTAAATTCAAGATAAATTATGCCAAGTCGGTAGCCATGGGGGTTTCCCTCTCGGCCACTACTATTCAACAACTGAAATCCTCTTCCCCTTTTAAATGGAATTCAGATTCACTACCATATTTAGGTATTAAACTAACCAAAGACCCAACTAAATTGTACTCAGAGAACTATAGCTCGCTATTAAAGAAAGTTAGTCAACAATTACAGTCCCTACAATTGCCATGGGTATCTTGGATAGGCCGAAAGAACCTATTACAGACTTACATAGTCCCGAAACTACTATACATGATACAGATGATACCTATCCACCTCCCAAACTCCTTTTTCTCTCAAGTCAGATTTATATTTGGGAAGTTTCTGTGGAGTGGTAAAAAACCTCGAGTGGCCTATAGCAGACTAACTAAGGCCCGATTACAGGGTGGTTTTGGACTGCCTGACATCGGTCACTATTATAATGCCATCCAATTGAAAAGATGGTTCCAAATATGCATACCACGCTTCAAAACTATAAACTCAGATATTGAGCTGGCCCTCCTTTCAGGCAGACAAATAGCCGGATTGTGGATTCCCTCTGTTCCGTTCGCTCCATGCGAAGGACTGACTAGGGGGTTGTACAAAACGATTCGCTCCCTCCACCCAATTTACCAGTTGTTCTCTACCCCTCCTCGGAGTCTACCGGCCACTCTAATACCATATTTGCTTAGACCAGACACGACCATTGCCTCCTCGTGTTGGTCCTTGCTCAAGCATGACAATATTTCCTCTCTCCTACCTAAGATACGATGTAAAAGGGATATTACCTCCTTTTGTAATGCTCTTACTAGTGATAGTAACTTTTTGGCCAGTACAGAACTCCAGCTCTCCCTCGGGAAACTTGTAGAGATGTATGGCAAAATCTCAGACCCAACTTGGTTTGAAAAATTAGGAAACTCCCCAGTACTACCCAAACACACCATCTCTCTTATTTATAAGATGTTAAACTCTGGGACTGAAGAAGTAACCCCCGCTTACATTAAAATGTGGGAACAGGACATGCAGTCCACTTTCTCTGCTACCGAGATAACTCATATTCATAAAACGTCACATGGCTTCTCTAGATGCATAAAAATACAGGAACATTCCTATAAAACTATGGTCCGTTGGTACAATGACCCGCACAAACTGTTCAATATGGGTCTAACGACCTCAGAGACATGTTGGAGATGCCAGAAGGATGTGGGTACTCTAGGACATCTTTTCTGGTTCTGCCCTCTCATTCGTTCCTATTGGAACGATATCGAATGTCAGATTAACAGGATTTGCCTTAGCTCTATCAAGCTAACACCCAGGGCGACACTGCTATGGCTTCCCTCAGGTACCTGGAAGCCGGCTGCCTCTGACTTAGCCACTTTATTGGTACAGGCTGCTAGACTGCTGATTCCCCTTTTTTGGCTAAAGTCGGATGTCCCCACATTGGACATATGGTATAACAAAATTGACCAGATCTACCTGATGGAGGAACTAGCGAGTTGGGCGACAAGGACACATCATAAATTTCTCAAACTGTGGTTACCCTGGAAAAAGTTCAGGCATCCGAACTCACAGTAGACTGCTTAAGAGTGATATAGAACTCACTAGCGTTTGAGCTAAACGCATGGCTGGTATAGGGGTATAGTTTAACATGGAGTGCGTACAACCATTAATACACCTACATGCTGATTTTCTTTCTTGGGGCTTCCCCCTGCTGACTGAATTTATTATCAGATACTTACTAGTTTTTGGAGTGCGCTACACGAGACCATCCATGTTCTTGGTTTATTATTGTGATTATACCGATGCCCCTTACATTCCTGTCCCTTGGGCGGCTTCCTCACACCCTGCCCACTCTTACCCACTTCCCCCCCTCCCCTCCTTACCATCCTTGTGTCCCTACCTCCCCTACCTTCCCCTTCCATATATATACTAGACTCTCATGTGTATCATTTTGAATTTGTATAATTGGTTTTTCAATACTACACTATGTCTGATACACAAACAGACGAATGCTATTGTCATTTTATTCCAAAAATGTTCAATAAAAAGAGATTTACAAAAAAAAAAAAGAACAACCCCACAAACACGGATTCACTGTTTTTTTGGCAAATCAACTATACTGAAGAATTTAGCACGATATGGTGCTTGTCTATTTGTTTGGCGAATAACGCTGCAACTATTTTTTTCACTTTTGCAAGCTGCCAATCATGGATTATATATGTTTTCCCCAAACACAACCCAAAAGATTTTTTTTTTTAATTAATATTTCTTTTTTTTTCTAATGTACCCCAAACAAGGCTCTGACCCTCTTACAGCACTGCAAAAAGTGAGAGTAGTGGTGCTTCTTTGAATACAGCACCCCAAAACAGCCTTTAGAACAGAGTGCAGTGCTTTATAACAGGCTGACCCCTATGCCCACTCACTGCTGCACAGTGTAATAGAATAGCGATTTCACTGCCTGATTTTCTATCTAGAAATTGTCCCTCTCCTATCCCTGCAATTCAGATTATCTATCCCTGATCTAGTTTTTCTTTAACTTGCCCTATCTCTCCTGACGTTTGTCTTTGGTCTAACATCAATAGCAAATGGCGCTGCAGAGCTATTTATAGGGCTGGGACATTTCAGGACCTGGCTGGCTGCTAATTGGCTACATGTCTGCATGTGATCGCATTGTGGACTTATACTTCTTTGTCCCAGAAATCCTTCCTCCATGTCATGCCATGTGCTTGCGGCCATTTTACGGAAAAAAAAAATAGATTCGTTACTACGAATCGCCAGGAAATTCGCATTTGTTGCGAATCGAATTTTCCATGAAATTTGTAACGAATTCCACTTTGTCGGCTTCGATCCGCTCATCTCTAGTATTTACCTCTGTTTCAGATACCTCTGATTCAGAGATATCTGTATAGTACGATCGCCTATTAGTTCGAATATTATACGATCGAGGATTGGTATTTTTTAGATATATTTGACTAGTTTCAAAGTCCTTTTTGTCACGTATGTATTTCCGATGTTTTCTCTCTTTAATCTCACTCTGCAGACTTTCAATGTTTTTTTGTAGTCTACTTTCTAGGGTCCCAAACTGTGATTGCGTATGGAAAACTTGTATGTTTTTAATTTCTTTTTCTAATTGTTGCAAAATATTTCCTACTAGCTTTTTTTTGTATTCTACTAGGTAGAAAAATAGATTCCCACCATTTAAAAAATTTAAGGTCGTCTTCATGAGAATTGGGGGTTATATTAATGCGCATGCCCCTGTACACAATTTTTTGCTGTAAATATGTTTCAAGACTTGTAATTAGAGATGAGCGAATCGAATCCCACGAAGTGGAATTCAATCCGAATTTCAGGATAAATTTGATTCGCCTCGAAGCTGAATTTCCTTGTGCTTCATGTCGGTGAATCGATTTATCCTGAAATAGTGTAAAAAAAACAAAACATCCATACTTACCTCCTCCATTTGCTCGCGACGGGCCGCCAGCCGCCATCTTGATTGAAGATCCCGGGTGAAATCCCGCGGGTAGTGACGTATGACATCACCACGCCGGCCGGCGTGATGACGTAATCTCGCGGCGCGAGATTTTGCTCCAGACCTTCAAGCAAGATGGCGGCGGCCGGCCCGTCGCGAGCAAATGGAGGCAGTAAGTTTGATTTAATGTATTTATTAATGTCTATTTTACACTGTTTTTACACTCAGACGCCGCGATCATGTATGAACGCGGCATCTGAGGGGTACAATGACAGGGGCGGTGCTATCGCTGCTCCCTTTCATTGCACCCACTACGTACAAAAAAAATGCGCTTCGTGGCGAAGTAATTCGTAACAAAGCTAATTTATTTGTAAAATTTGGCTAATCAGCGGAAACGAATTTCCAAGAAATTCGCTCATCTCTACTTGTAATCTCCCAAATGGACCTTATGTATTTTTTGTATGTTTTATTGAGCTCTCTAAATGCTTGATTTATATCAAAAGTATTTATTGGTAATTTACCAGTGGAAAATACTTGTCTGGCTTCAGCTAGGAATGAATGTGTGGTAGGTTGATTGGACAAGAAACCTGCCATAGTATGCCTTATTATTCGTGTTTTAGTACCACAATTACTAGGGTTGGATCATGGAGTTTTCCCCCTTACTTCATAAACCTTAAATACAATAACCCTGTGTGCATGTAAGGCACTTTACCTAGTTTATTTACAGTTAGTGCAAGCACTATTAAAGCCCATACTTGACATGTACACTTTAGTGATAATCGAGCCCCCCGATGTTCGGGTGCTCGGGTGCTCTGGCCGAACACTAAGTGGTGCTCGAGTGCTCGTCCGAGCACCCGAGTACAATGGAAGTCAATGGGAGAAGACCAGGCATGCCCCTGCTCGGATGAGGGGAGGGTGTCTGGTCCATAGGGAAACGTCAGAAAATGGTGGAAACACCACAGAAATGGTTAGGGAACAGCATGGGGAAGATGTCTGGATGCATCTTGGACACCGAAGTCACTGCTATTAACGATGATGGCCGACTATTACGCCACTTCTACGGAATGACAAAAATATCCCCCCAAAACCCAAGATAACATCGATTTTACAGGAAATATTGTTAGGAAACATATATTTACTTGTACGTAAAGCGCAAGTAGCAGCACACCCTCACCCCTAATGTTTTACACAGTCAGCTCAGCAACAGGCACTCGCCCCTAATGTTTTAGACCGTCAGATCAGCAGCAGACCCTCACCCCAAATGTTTTTGAGTGTCAGCAGCACTGAACGTCAACTTGTCAGAATGAGGACCAGAGTGAAAAAGTAACATAGTAACATAGTTTATAAGGCCGAAAAAAGACATCTGTCCATCCATTTCAGGCTGTTATCCTGCAAGTTGATCCAGAGGAAGGCAAGAAACCCCTGTGAGGTAGAAGCCAATATTCCTCACTTTAAGGGAAAAAATTCCTTCCCGAAGAGGAAGTAGTGGACAATGAAATCACTGGCCCAACATGCGAAGGAGGCAAGCTGAGCGAGGACAGCAGTACAAAGAGGGAGGGATGCGCAGCACCGCAACAGGCTGTAAGAGGCGGTGGGGTGGCAAAAGGGAGAAGGCAGGCCACACCAACAAGTGTGTACTTCAAGAGAATTGTCATTTGCAACCTGTGCCGTACCAAAATACGCAAGGGCGTGGACACTAGCAATCTGACCACCACCAGCATGATCCTCATGGCAGCAAAGCACCCTAATAGGTGGGCCAAACGCCTGGATCCACAATCGGTGTCTGCGGGTCACACCACTGCCTCCTCTTCCCTGTGTTACGTGCTAGCTAAGACGCAGGCCCAGATGCCTCCCCCCCTGCACCTGGACCCTCGCAAGCACCATCAGCGAGCACATCCACTTCTGTGTCCCAGTGCAGCGTACAGATGTCCATACCCCAGGCCTTTGAATGAAAGCGCAAATACCGAGCCACCCACCCAGGCCATAGCACTAAATGCACACATTTGCAAATTGCTGGTGCTGGAAATGTTGTCGTTTAGGCTTGTGGACACTGAGGCTTTTCGCAGTCTGATGGTGGCTGCCCTTTGTTACTCAGTACCTAGCTGCCACTATTTTTGCCGGTGTGCCCTCACCGCCTTACACCAGCATGTGTCCCGTAACATAACCAGTGCCCCGACCAATGCAGTTACTGGGAAGGTCCACTTAACGACTGACACATGGACAAGTGCTTCTGGCCACGGACGCTACATTTCCCTGAAGGCACACTGGGTGAACGTTGTGGAGGCTGGGAGCGAGCCATACCCTGGGATGGCACAGGTGCTACCGACACAAGGATTGCAGGCCCTACTTCCATCAGGATTTCTGCCACCACCTTTATTAGCGGCTGCAACCCCTCCTTCTCCTCCATCACTTCCATCTAGGAATTCTCATGTTCCTAGACCAGTCAGACTTCAGTCAGTAGCTGGAAGCAGTTTAGCACAGCGGTGGGGAAGTGGCAACAGGCTGTGCTGAAACTTATTTGCTTAGGTGACAAACAACACACCGCCACAGTGCTGTGGCAGGGTATAAGGGACCAGGCTGAGCTGTGGCTCTTGCCATTCAACCTACAACCAGGCGTGGTTGTGTCTGATAATGCCGCAACTTGGTGGCGGCTTTGGAGCTCGGCAAGCTCACACACATACTGTCATGCTCAGGTGTGGGGGGGAAACCACACAGAGCGTAGAAGGGAAAGAAGATTAGGCCTGGAAACTAAGGAATGTAGATGGACAGGAAACCATGACTCTAATCCTGATTGACTATCAGTATGAAAAGGCCTCAAATGTAGGCGAGTTCATACACAGGAACCGAAACCAAACTGACTCTATAGGACCCTGGAATTAATGACAGGAATGAGTCTACCTGTTCCTCCAACAGGAAGGACAAACAGGAGTCTCCCTCAGGCCAAACAACTGCTTCAACTTAGTGGTTCAGCGGTTTCTCAAAAACGACACTTATTTGCCTGAGCTGCTGGTGAAGGTGGCCATTTTTCCGAAAGTCACCTACAGCTTCTGCTGGTCTGGCAACGCTGCAGCAGCGCTTACACTTGCCAGCTCACTGACTGATGTGCGATCTAAGCACGTGCTGGAACCCTACCTGCTCTCAATAAAGACGAACAGCACTGCATGTGGAAAAGGTTCTGATAAACGCCCTAATGTCACAACTAGGAGGGAAAAGTTTTGTAAAATGATAAAGGATTACCTAGCTGACAATGTCAACGTCCTCAGCGATCCCTCTGTGCCTAATAATTATTGGGTGTCTAAGTTGGACACATGAAACGAACTGGCGCTCTACGCCTTGGAGGTGCTGGCCTGCCCTGCCGCCAGCGTTTTTTTCGGAGCTGTTATTTAGTGCTGCTGGGGGCATAATAACTGCTAAGCGCATCCGCCTGTCAACTGAAAATGCTGACAGGTTGACACTAATCAAAACGAACAAGGCCTGGATTTCCCCTGACTTCGTTAACCCACCAGAGGAAAGCGGCTGAACATAAAGGAACCTAAAATGTGGCTTTTAAGGTGTATTGAATACACTGTATTTCCATGAACCCCTTCTTCTTCTCGTCCTCTTCCTCCAGCATATCAAACTGCTTATTAGGCTGCCCTCGCCTTTAAATATTTAAAAGGTTCACCAGCAGGCCCTCACCCCTAATTTTTTAACCTAAAAAAATTAACCTCACTCTGGTCCTTCTGACATGTTGACCTAACAAGAACCTGTCTTGTGCCGCCCTCCAAACTGAGACATGAAGCTAGGAGTTTTGGATGACTTTGTTTCTTGGGCTCTGCCAGCAGGCAAAGTTTCACCGTGCCCAGAGGCATCGCCTCTGCGTTCACCATGAGCAGCACGCCCACTTCCCTGTCCCTTTCTGCTTGCCTTGCACATATTATATAGTATATATGCAACTTTGTCACAAGTACAGTAGGGCAGATTTTTATTAAGTGTATGATCAGAAAAATTTCACCAAATGTGAAATATTTAGAATGCACAAACGTTATAGACGAACAACGGCCTAAATTAACGGTAGAAAAAATACCAACGGATGTCAGGTATATAGACTACAGAAACGTTATAATGCACATGCTTTGCACTTAGTGTTAGTGTCAGGGCACACTTGTGTTCTTTTTGCCACAAAAGAAAAAAAATGCAGCCAGATATAACAATGGACTTTTGTGTCTTTTGAACAGAAATACTAGCCCTGCCTAGCCAAATCCTATCCCTACAGTATAGGTCCCTCCTTGCACAAGTTATACTGCAGTCGCAAATGAGGAACTGCGGCCAAAATAACGGTATTAAATGTAACAACGGATGTAAGCTACATAGACTTTTGAATGGTTGTAATACGCTGTGCACCTAGCGTTACTGACAGGGCACAAAAAAAAAAAAACAGACGTATTTCACAATGGACTTTGGTCTTTTTGGAACAGAAACAATCTTTCTACCTACCCAAACCCTATCCCTATAGTTTAATTCCCTCCTTGGGCAAATCAAACTGCAGACGCAAATGAGGAACTGTGGCCTAAATTATCGGTATTAAATGTAACAACGGATGTCAGCTACACAGACTTTTGAACGGTTGTAATACGCTGTGCACCTAGTGTTACTGACAGGGCACACTTGGGTTCTTTTTGCCCCCAAAAAAAAATGCAGAAGGATTTAACAATGGACTTTTGTGTCTTTTGAACAATGATACTAACCCTGCCTATAGAAATTCTATCCCTACACTAGTCCCTCCTTGCGCAAATTTTATACAGCAAGACCCAAAAGAAGTACTGCGGGCTTAACAGCAGAAATTATAGCAAAGTATGTCAGGTATATAGTATATAGAGACTATCCTACAGCATGCAGCAGCAGCACATGTGGCATTAATGGCAGGCTACCTAGTTCTATTTTCACCACCTTTAAACACCCCAAAAATAATAAAATATTGCTTTGTGCCAGATACAATAGTCCTTAAAAGGGCTTTTGGGTCTTTTTTGAGCGATTTCTATCCCTGCCTAGCGTGATTCTCTCCCTACACTGTCTGTCTCTGCATGCAGCAGATCTCCTTGTCTAACACTGGCCGAGTCACATGTCACCGGGTGCTTTATAGCACCCGGTGACATGTGACCCGGCCAGCCAATCAGTGTAATGCCAGTAGCTAAGATGGCTACTGACATTATACTGAATGCCATCCCTCCCTGCATGCTAATTGGCTAATTAGCGCGCGGGGAGGTGACTCGAGCATGGCGCTCGAGCACACGCGGTATTCGGCCGAATACCGCGTGGTCCCGAGCACCGCCAAGTTCGGCCGAATAGTGTTCTCTCAACACTAGTACACTTGCGTTTTTCCCTAATAAGTAACTTTTATTAATTCATTGAAAAGAACCCATATCCATCTAAAACTATCAGTAATCAATTCCTATAGTTCACTTGTCTAAATGGGGAGCACTGTTAATTTTCACAGTTCCCCTATAACCACATTTGAGACACTATTATAACTTAGTATTCCTATTTCCCCAAGTATAAAGCCTTTCAATGTGACGTTAGTTATATATGTAAGCCGACGTTCCGTCTAAATCCCAATCATGGAACAGAATAATCTACTCCATTAGACCACTTACCCCCAACACACATCAAGACTGGAATAAAAGAAAAGAGAAAAGAATAAACAATGAATCCAAATAAAAAATCAACATATTAAGTTGACCTAGAGCCAATTAAATCATACTTACCAATACGTACCTATTACAAACAATCACAGCAAATAACTGCAAAGGAAACAAAAAAGTTATATAAAAACAATAATAAATAATATATAATACACTCAATATAGAGATGCCATATCTTAGAATAAAATTTCAAATTAAAAATTAAAAATTTTTAGTACTTGCATCCATATTTAGTACTTGCATCCATTTTTTAGTACATGCATTCATTTTTGACACGTATATCCTTTTTATTCACAATCTACACTATAAGGCACTCAACAATTCTGATATAATTATCTGAACTTATCCTAATGTCTGAACTCCATCCATATATTTGACTATACAAATATATGTTCGTAGCCATATTTTGGGATAAATCCATTCATCTACGCCCCTATATATATATCTTTATAGATACATCTTTATAAATGGACTCATACTTATTATATAATCTCCACACATGCACACTTGCATTGAGGTATATATACTTGCATCCATATACTTATCTCATTTTTTATTTCCCATATCTCCTATTTCATTTCATTTTATATACATAGCAATGCGTCAGTCGATCATTTACCTATAAATCCATATCTAATTCATTTTTACCCTTAAATTTCATGAATATTGGTATCCAGACAAGTGTACTTGCATCCATATATTCTATGTTTATTTTTACTTTTACTTTTTACTTTTATTTTATTACGATTTATCATCTATGACCCTTATGCCTGCTGAATATGAACATTGGTATGTTTTGATTATATATACTGGGACCAATATAACTTTTGTTGAGGTCCACTTGCATCCATCAATCTGTCCATATAACATTATGGGTATAGAGAGTATAAACCTGCATCCATTACTGCAGGTGTTTGAAGACACTTGTAAATCAAAGGAGGACACACCCTCTCACTGATTGATCACCTGTTAAATAAGCAAGGAAGTAAGGCGGACTTCCTAGCCATTGAGAAAGGGGTCAGCAGAACCCTGAAACGCGTTTGGCATTCCTGAAGTCCGCCACTATTATCACCTACAAGTGACCCATTATTGCAGTCACAGCAAGGCCTTCTGGTGTCCTAAAAGAAATAACCTCCGGAGGATTAGAAAAGATCCACAAGACAAAGGGACACCACGCCGCCAACCAGCAGAGAACGCCTGCCAGCCAGATACGCTTCCACGTGGGACGCCACGGGAAGCACGAGCGCAACAAGAAAAAGCGCGCCTACATACCGTAAGTAAGCGGAGCAGTTACAGCGCTCCATACATCGGAATACAGCTGCAGGAGAACGGTAATCTTTGAGGAGAAATCCTCACAGTATACATCGTATATTATACTCTTGCCACAACCAGCAGACTTTAACCATATTCAAGTATTTATACAAGATCCCCCACAGGAAAAATCCTACCTGCTTTTGAAGTGACATTTCCATCAATATATCTGGCAACAAGGAAGCAACATCGTATCAATATATATTTTGAAAAAAAGAAATACCTCTAACAGGGGCTATTAACAATATTTTTATTATTATTTATTTTAGCCCATCGCAGACAACATCTGTGGACTATCCCTTTTTCTATTTGTTTACATTTCATTTTTTGATTTTACATTTATTTTTATTTTTTATTCATATAATTCTTCATTTTTTATCTTCTCATATTTTTTATATGTCAAGTTGACTTTTTAATAATTGGAAATATAAATAAATACTTCATATTATCATACAATTGCTTTGTATCCTAATTCCCACCTGTGAGTGTGCTCCATCCACATTTTATTTTTAATATTTAGGCTTTACACGATTAGTGGTTGGATCGAGGGTGAGAAGCACCTCTTAATTCTACCTCCTGTGATTGGTGAGCCACTGAATATATCTTTATTATAATTCACATTTTTTCAACCAATCAGTAGAGCTCCCAAATCATATCGAGGATGAACATCTGGGAATTCATGGATAATAAATATAAAAATATTGATGAATTTGAATTTGATACCACAAATGGAAACTACAACACAACCCCAATATCCAAAACAATAGATGAAACATACAAACACTTAGAAAAATTATTACACAAACAACTAAAGAATAAATGGGAAATCAAATCCCTTAACTTATTTTTAATTAAAGATATGATACCAAAAGGCTTATTACTTACAAAAGAGCCAGCACAGGATTTAATCACGGATGAATTCCAAAAAGAATGGAATGATCTCCTTAGAACACAATCAAGAGAATTAATTACATTAATTATTAAAAGGCGATCACAAATGTTATCAGACATAACATCACAGATAAACACCCTTAAGAACACTATAGAAAGTTATACCATAGATGACAATACAAAAAAATGGCAAGACCGTATCTTTAATAGTTTAAATACCCTTGAAAAAGAAATTATACAGAAGAAAATGAAGAAATTTAGTTGGAGGAAATATAAAGAACAATCTAATAACAGTGAACCAATAGAAAGTAGAGCACCACAAAGGAGAACCACAAATGAGGTGAATAACACAAACGCATTTAAAATCAACACGTCAAATAGATATGAACCACTTATGGAACCACATTTTTTAGACCAGACCCCACCGCATCACCGAACCAGACAAAGACACAAATCATCACCTCAACAGGAACACAAACAAACAAGAACGAGATCACCACCGCACAACTACAATTTGAGACACAGACAAAACCACCAACACACGAGGGATCACAACGAAACACCACAAACATACAGGAACCAACACAAAACCAGACCTCAACAACCACCACAACAGAGATACCACAACAATCACTACAACATCGAAACGTATCAGCACCAAAGAAGACAAGAAGAGGACAGAGGAAGACACGAAAGACAAATAAATCACCAGTAACACCAAACAATACGGCAATCATTAATTTAAGCGACACACAGTTGACTCCAGTACAAAATAACTTACTACAAAAGGGTCTTAAATTTGCCCCTACTAAAAAAACAGATAAATTCAGTACCTTTATAGGCGTGGAAAAATTCATTAGGAATCTATGCTTGAAAAAGTACTATATGAAAAATCCAATTATAAGACAAGAGAACCCTGACACGATATACACTCACACAGAGCTCAAAGAATCCTCAAAAAGTTACCCCAGACAAGAAATAAGTGCAGAGATGTTGACATTTAAGAAAAATATAGAAGTAGAACTAAGGAAAATGAAAACAGACAAACCGAAATACAACTTGAGTAAACAAGAAGCCCAAGCCATAAAGGAATTACAAAATAATGAGGAAATAATCATCAGGCCAGCAGACAAAGGCGGGGGTATAGTGATACTCAACGCCAGAGACTATGACAAAGAGTGTATGAGACAGTTATTGGATATATCTACATATAAACCAATAACAACAGACCCCACCATAGACTTCAAAAAGGAGTTAGTAGAATATTGTAAAAGGGGCTTGAGTGAGAATATTCTTCTGGAAAAAGAATTTAAATTTATAACCTCCACCTCAGACAGACGTCCAGTCTTTTACTGCCTCCCAAAAGTACATAAAACACTAAATAACCCACCCGGTCGTCCCATAATATCAGGAATAGGATCCATCACCTCCAATCTCTCACAATACATAGACAGACTGCTACAACCAATAGTAAAAAACATACCATCATACATCAAAGACACCACAGACATTATTCAAACCTTGGAAACAATACAATATCAATCACAATGGACAATAGGAACAATAGATGTCAATTCATTATATACCACAATACAACATGATAAAGGAATAAAAGCCATAGAAAAACATCTCAAATCACATAGTTCTTTTCCAGAAAAACAAATACAATATATCATCGAAGGTATCCACTTTATACTCACGCATAACTATTTTGGTACAACACAAAATACTATGTACAACAACAAGGGACTGCCATGGGGACCAGGTTCGCCCCCAGTTATGCTAACATCTTTATGGCGCAGTGGGAATCTGATACCATTGCGCCACTACTGGGGGATAGCCTGGTCCTCTGGCGTCGCTACATAGATGATGTCATATTCATATGGCAAGGCACACAAGATCAGCTTAATTATTTTTACAAAATATCAACATCAACAATTATAACCTAACTTTCACCACAACAGTCAACAAAGATAAAATAGAATTTTTGGATTTAAGTATATCAATACAACAAAACGAATTAGTTTGCAGCACATTCCAAAAACCAGTAATGAAGAACAGCTTCATTTTATTCTCCAGCTGCCACCTACCTAGGTGGCTTACCAATATACCAACCAGTCAATTTCGGAGATTAAAACGAAACTGTTCAAAATCCGAAAAATTTGAAGAAGAGGCAACCTACATTAACCAACAATTCTTAGAAAAACAATACCCAAAACCATTATTAACCAATTCACTACAAAAAGTCAGAACAATGGACAGGAACGATTTTTTTAAACCAAAAACCACACACACTGAAAGGGAAGAACCAATGAGAATCATTCTCCCTTTCAGTGCACAATTCAAAAATATACAGAACATAATCAAGAGACACTGGCACATACTTAAAGAGGATAAATTAATAGGCCCCATACTATCAGAAAGCCCATTAATCACATTCACAAGAGCACCTAATCTAGGCCTTAAAAGTCGCACCAACAATTACAAATAAAACCAATGGACGCACCACACACAATTGGCTACAAACAAAGGGATATTATAGATGCGGAAAATGCATAAACTGCCAAGTCACCAAATTCCCAAGAAAGACTACAGAGGTTATCTCAACTACGAACCAACACAAACACAACATAGAAGAATTCATCACCTGTCACTCCACAGATGTCACCTATCTTCTACAATGTCCCTGCGGAAAACAATACATCGGCAGAACAAAGAGAACTTTAAAAAAACGAATTTCCGAACATATAAATAATATTAAGAAAGGTTATCAATTACATTCAGTTTCCAAACATTATAAAGAGGTACATAACCAGGATCCCACATCTCTCATATATACAGCATTAGACAAAGTAAACAGACATTGGAGAGGAGGCAACCACATTAAAAACATGTCCAGATTAGAATCCAGAAGAATATTCGAATTTAACACCCTAATTCCAAAAGGGCTTAACGCGGAAATGGAGATCTTCGGTTTTTTGAAATAACCAACGAAGTAATGGAGTGGGTGCCCTTTTGGGACAGGCGTCATGGTCCGGCTGTCTAATTACCAGCACCGTGACTCCCCTCCCTGAGAGGCCCCCACCCCCAACACACATCAAGACTGGAATAAAAGAAAAGAGAAAAGAATAAACAATGAATCCAAATAAAAAATCAACATATTAAGTTGACCTAGAGCCAATTAAATCATACTTACCAATACGTACCTATTACAAACAATCACAGCAAATAACTGCAAAAGGAAACAAAAAAGTTATATAAAAACAATAATAAATAATATATAATACACTCAATATAGAGATGCCATATCTTAGAATAAAATTTCAAATTAAAAATTAAAAATTTTTAGTACTTGCATCCATATTTAGTACTTGCATCCATTTTTTAGTACATGCATTCATTTTTGACACGTATATCCTTTTTATTCACAATCTACACTATAAGGCACTCAACAATTCTGATATAATTATCTGAACTTATCCTAATGTCTGAACTCCATCCATATATTTGACTATACAAATATATGTTCGTAGCCATATTTTGGGATAAATCCATTCATCTACGCCCCTATATATATATCTTTATAGATACATCTTTATAAATGGACTCATACTTATTATATAATCTCCACACATGCACACTTGCATTGAGGTATATATACTTGCATCCATATATATATACTTTACATTTTTATTTTTATTTTTCATATTTTATTTTTCATATTTTTTATCTCACTTTACATAAACAGCAGCGTGTCTGACGACCATCTACCTGATATATCTGGACCCAATTCATTTCTACCCTTAAATCTCATGAACATTGTATCCAGACATCTGTACTTGCATCCATACAATTTTTATTTTTATTTTCATTATCCATATTATCTATTATGACTTATTATTTATTATCCTTATGTCTGCTGAACATGAACATTGGTATGTTTGATCATCTTTTTAATTATATAACTGAATCAACCCATTTTTTGTTGAAATTCACTTGCATCCACCAACCTGTCCATATAACATTATGGATATAGAGGGTATAAACCTGCATCCATTATTGCAGGTGTACGAAGATATTTTTCAATCAAAGGAGGATATCACAACTAAAAAGACACGCCCTTCCCTGATGATCACCTGTTAAATAAGCAAGGAAGTAAGGCGGACTTCCTAGCCATTGAGAAAGGGTCAGTGGAACCCTGAAAACGCGTTTGGCATTCCTGAAGTCCGCCACTATTATCACCTACAAGTGACCCATTATTGCAGTCACAGCAAGGCCTTCTGGTGTCCTAAAAGAAATAACCTCCGGAGGATTAGAAAAGATCCACAAGACAAAGGGACACCACGCCGCCAACCAGCAGAGAACGCCTGCCAGCCAGATACGCTTCCACGTGGGACGCCACGGGAAGCACGAGCGCAACAAGAAAAGCGCGCCTACATACCGTAAGTAAGCGGAGCAGTTACAGCGCTCCATACATCGGAATACAGCTGCAGGAGAACGGTAATCTTTGAGGAGAAATCCTCACAGTATAAATCGTATATTATACTCTTGCCACAACCAGCAGACTTTAACCATATTCAAGTATTTATACAAGATCCCCCACAGGAAAATCCTACCTGCTTTTGAAGTGACATTTCCATCAATATATCTGGCAACAAGGAAGCAACATCGTATCAATATATATTTTGGAAAAAAGAAATACCTCTAACAGGGGCTATTAACAATATTTTTATTATTATTTATTTTAGCCCATCGCAGACAACATCTGTGACTATCCCTTTTTCTATTTGTTTACATTTCATTTTTTGATTTTACATTTATTTTTATTTTTTATTCATATAATTCTTCATTTTTTATCTTCTCATATTTTTTATATGTCAAGTTGACTTTTTTAATACATTGGAAATATAAATAAATACTTCATATTATCATACAATTGCTTTTGTATCCTAATTCCCACCTGTGAGTGTGCTCCATCCACATTTTATTTTTAATATCTGAAACCCACCGGCCACATTAACTTTAATGGAGACTGGCCGAGATCCAGCTGCAACCTGACAAATATTCAGAGAAACGGCCAGACAAAAAATACTGCAAGCTGCAGTATTTGTACGCCCGATTCTTAGCATACCGTATTTGCCAGGTAGTGGCTGGATCTCCATTGGTCCCCTTTATAGTTAATGGGACCAAACAGCATAGCGGTACGTAGCTTCCGTCAATGCTGGAATGCAGAAAGATCTGACAACCATTTCCCTGCCAGAAACAGCCTGCTGGATCTAATAGAGGTAGTGTGAAATTAGCCTAAATTAGATCGGTTGCTTTTTTTCTAAACTCTAATCTTCTTTACACTATAACAGGATAAAGTAGGAGAATAAGGAGGAGGAAGAACATCTAGAGGAGGTAGTGGAGGAGACTAAGGAGAAGGAGGAACATCAGTGGGAGAAGGAGGATTCGAAACATCTGAAGGAGAACAAGAAACATCAGGATATGGAGGAAAATCAGAAGGAGGAGGTAGAACATCTAGAGGAGGTAGTGGAGGAGACTAAGGAGAAGGAGGAACATCAGTGGGAGAAGGAGGATTCGAAACATCTGAAGGAGAACAAGAAACATCAGGATATGGAGGAAAAATCAGAAGGAGGAGGTAGTGGAGGAGACTAAGGAGAAGGAGGAACATCAGTGGGAGAAGGAGGATTCGAAACATCTGAAGGAGAACAAGAAACATCAGGATATGGAGGAAAATCAGAAGGAGGAGGTAGAACATCTAGAGGAGGTAGTGGAGGAGACTAAGGAGAAGGAGGAACATCAGTGGGAGAAGGAGGATTCGAAACATCTGAAGGAGAACAAGAAACATCAGGATATGGAGGAAAATCAGAAGGAGGAGGTAGAACATCTAGAAAATGAGGAGACAAATAAGGAGGAGAAACAACATCTGGAGGAGGCTAAAAATGAAATGGAGAAACATCTGCAGAAGGAGGAGGCTAAAGAGGAGGAAGAGGAACATCTTGAGACTGAGGAAGAGAATAAAGAGGAGAAACATCTGAATATGGAGAAGGAGGAGGATCATTTGGTGGAGAGGACAGAAAAGGACAGCTTTCACATTAAGGATCTGCACAAAGAACTCAGAGAATATTTTGATGCAAGGTATTGACATTACTGTGGCATATTTTACATAAAAATTGTTGAAAACATTGAGGGACATTTACAGTATTGAATGATTAGCCTCTGAAAACTGGAGGTATATTTGCCTTAAAATTTACATCTTCGCTCACCAAAGCGGGTGGGATTATCCAGGAGTGGCGTGGTCATCCAATATCCAACATATTTATTAGTCCTAGTGATATCTTAGCAGCAAACAGAGTCCTCTCATAGCAGGCATTAATTTCATTTTCTGTATTTAGGATACATTTTTTAGGAGGTTGTGTGTTATTTGGTAAATTTAGTGCATTTTACTTCAAAGATCTATTCTTTATAACTGGTGCAGGAAGGTCTGATAACCCCAATATATGGTGTTCATCCTCCTGGACCTCACATTATCCCAATAGACAAAGAACCTCAAGACTAAGTGTGGGTGATATAAGAGGAAGAAATGCAGCGATCTGATTGGCTGCTCAATAATGAGGTTAATTGTATCATTTCTGGTAATAAGAATTTCTATGACATGTATAAGTAATATTTGTCTGTTTCTTCTTCCATCAGCTGGCAGAACAAGGCGTGCGACTCCCAGCCTCCGCAACGGTAATTATACTTTACCATAACAACATTTCTTCTCTAGTGTTAGAATCTAGGAGTCTTCCTTGTAGGATGATGGAGGAGTAGTCCCGATCTGTAAACCGATACATTTCTATTAATAACAATCATCCTGTGTAATCTATGGGGAATTAAAAACCATGGAGGAGATTTACTAAGCTAAATGCTCCAGAATTCTGCTCTATTTGCCCAAAACCTGACGTACATGCCACGTACTGGATTTATTATGCATAAGGAGGTCATTTACTTAGAGAAATATGTCTAAATTAGGCGTATTTCTGGCACAGATTGCGGCACAGAGGTTCTTTTTGCGGTGCAATTTGTGACTTTCCCTGTTTCCAAGGGAACTAGCTTAGATTTAGAAGTGGAGGTTGATCCGCCTAAGGGATGTAGTGGCCGGCGCCTTTATATTACTTCGCCGGATCCTCCACCAGCACTGGGCCTTATTAAGATCGGCGTCTAAAGCCTCTTAAATATCTTGATGGTAAAAGATTGTAGATCCAGAATTATTACTGGTGGCTACAGATAGAACTGCCATAAGTGGGCACCAGTCATGCAGCATATTGCACTTTCTAGGGCTCTCATGGAAGAACACGTGCTGAGTGCTTCCTGATAACCGGAACTATGTTTTCTACTATAGGATAAGAACTATGAAAAGATGCCTTCCATTTTACACCATGCTGACCATGTAAGTTCATAACAAGAGCATTTGGCCCCACAACCCTCAATGCCCTAAGAGCCACCTCCATGTCTTGCTCCAGAAGGACTAGTCTCCATAGTTCCTGCCATCTGGACCTAGAGCTCTTCATGATGAGCATCCCCATTGATTTATCAAATGTGAATTGATTTATTATGTTTTATGTCCAACAGACAAGAAGAAATGGACAAAAAGGAGGAAAAGGAAATGTAAGTCCAGAGATAATGAGATGATTACATGGAAACATTACAGACCTGTCTATGTCCTGGTGAACGATATAACAATGGTGGCACACATAGTCTTCTACAATAATCCATGGCGCTGGGGATGCCCATCATGCCGCCTTATTCTCAATCACATCTTATAGATGGATGCTCCATCCTCCGCTCATCAGTTTTCATTAATCTTTTTTAATTTTTTGTAGACCAAGAAGAAGATCCTGGGTTCCTAAGTGTTTCCAGGGGAGCCAGATAAGGAGAATGTGAGTCCTGGCTGGAGATTGCCCCTGCTGTCCTCCCTTGTTATTGTCCTGATGTTACTATGATGTCATTCTGGAGGATTTCTTGTCTGCGTGTCTTACTCTTACATGCTTTACTGTCCCTGGGGTGTTGCTTGAAGATCTATCATCCAGGGACCGGTCTTTGGAAACGTGGTTCTTCAGGAGCGGGGCCCATGTCCATCCTCCATCCTGTCTAATCTCTGATCACCAACCAACCACAAGACTCCTTTCTCCTCACAACATCACACTTGTGTTTTTCTTGTTTTCTTAGATTCGTGAGACTAGTGTTCTGCTGCTTCAGCAGTGAAACTGTACATAAACTGTGAGTA
>ONZH01003277.1:0-46693 GCA_900303285.1 Rhinella marina
TAGCTGCAAGAGGCAGCAGCAGTCGAACAAATTTCAAGGCCACAGAGTGGCACCGTAACAGCAGCTGCAAGAGGCAGCAGCAGTCGAACAAATTTCAAGGCCACAGAGAAGCACCGTAACAGCAGCTGGAAGAGGCAGCAGCAGTCGAATGCATTTGCTAGGCCACAGAGTGGCACTGTAACAGCAGCTTCAAGAGGCAGCAGTCGAAGAAATTTCAAGGCCACAGAGTGACACCGTAACAGCAGCTGCAAGAGGCAGCAGTCGAAGAAATTTCAAAGCCACAGAGTGGCAGTGTAACAGCAGCTGCAAGAGGCAGCAGTCGAATACATTTGCTAGGCCACAGAGTGGCACCGTAACAGCAGCTGCAAGAGGTAGCAGTCGAATACATTTCAAGGCCACAGAGTGGGAGAGGCAGCAGGAGTCGTACTAATTTTAATGAGACAGAATGGCACAGTGACATACCCTGAGAGAGGCAGCAGCAGTCATAAAAATTTAAATGCAAAATACCGTAGAGTGGCACAATTACATAATTATGAGGTAGCGGCAGCTAGGACACAGCGTGCGGAGGCGGCGGCAGCAGCATGAGTAGGCCACAGAGTGGCAAAATTACATAATTCGGATGTAGCAGCAGCTAGGACACAATGTGTGGAGGCGGCGGCAGCAGCATGACTAGGCCACAGAATGGCACAATTACATAATTTGGATGTAGCGGCAGCTAGGACACAGCATGTGGAGGCGGCAGCAGCAGCAGCATACCGTAGAGTGGCACAATTACATAATTTGGACGTAGCGGCTGGTCGGACACAATGTATGGTGGCGGCGGCAGCAGCATGAATAGGCCACAGAGTGGCACAATTACATAATTTGGACGTAGCGGCAGCTAGGACACAGCGTGCGGAGGCGGCGGCAGCAGCAGCAATAGCATACCGTAGAGTGGCACAATTACATAATTTAGACTCGGAGGGACTCGGAGGGACTCCCTGCCTCCAAATCCACTGTATACTGCCATGGTATCTCTGGGTCATCTGCCTCATCTTCCTCATCTCCCTCCTCTGGCTGTTCCTGCTCCTCCTCTTCTGTCACCTGGGTAGAAAAACACTAAATGCTTGTGCTCCAATGTCCTCCTCCTCCTCCAGTTCAGCCCCCACCGGACTCATGTGGCCGTGAGATGCAGTCTCCACGTCTCCAGTCCCCTGACCAGAAAGATTTTGCAGCATCTGTTCCAGGACATGAAGCAGTGGAATGACGTTGTTCATACCGTAGTCCTGGCGACTGACAAATAACGTGGCCTCCTCAAAGGGCCTGAGCAAGCGGCAGGTGTCACGCATGAGCTGCCACTGGCTGACATCAAAATGACACAGGGGAGTACTCCTGTCCGCTTGGATCATTAAGAAATCGTTCATGGCCTTTCTCTGTTCGTACAGTCGGTCCAACATATGGAGGGTAGAATTCCAACGGGTGGAAACGTCACATATCAGCCTATGTTGAGGGACGCCATTCTGCCGCTGCAGCTCAAGGAGGGTGTGCTTGGCGGTGTAGGAATGGCTGAAGTGCATGCAAAGTTTCCTGGCCATTTTTAGAATGTTTTGCAGTTGGGTATAAGACTTGAGGAACAGTTTGACAACCAGATTAAATACGTGCGCCATGCAGGGCGCATGGATCAGCCCTCCTTGGCGCAGCGCGGACACCATGTTCTTTCCGTTATCTGTCACCATGGTTCCGATTTTTAGTTGTCGCGGAGAAAGCCAGCAATCGATTTCTTCTTTCATGACGCGGAGCAGTTCCTCCCCTGTGTGACTTCGTTCGCCTAGGCAAACCAGGTGTAGAACTGCGTGACACCGCCGTGCCCTGCACATGTGGTACGCTGGAGAAGCACTATGACTTGGCCCTGCAGTGGAAGCTGAGGTGGTGGAGAAGAAGCAGGACATTAGCGCAGGATCAGCAGTTTGACAATGAGGAGGAGAAAGTGGCGTCACCTTTTCAAGTTGCTCGTGTGGCTGGGCAGGAAGCACATTGACCTAGTGGGCCATAAAGGACATGTACTGGCCTTGACCATAGTTGCAACTCCACACGTCGGCGCTGCTGTGCACTTTGGCAGATACCGACAGGCTCAAGGACTGGGACACCTTCTCTTCTACATATTTGTGCTGGGCTGAGACTGACTTTTTGGCAAAGAAATGACGGCTTGGGACTCTCCACCTTGGCTCGGCACAAGCCATCAGTTCTCTGAACGGTCCAGTCCACCAGTTGAAAAGGGAGGACTGCAGCACGAGCAACTTGGACAGGAGCACAGTCAGCTACTGCTGTCTCTTTGCAATCGCCTTGATGAACGACTGCTGCCGTAATGAGTGGCGAGGAATAAGAGGAGGAGGAGCAGGAGTATCTGGAGCGGTAGATAATGACAGACAGCTCCCTTCGGCAGAGGTGCTGGAGCCTTGACTGCCTGAAATGAGCTGTGTGCCACTAGGTGATGCTGCTGTTGCTGCTGCTGACTGGACCGCCACATCTGAGCCACGGTTCTCCCAGGCCACTTTTTGGTGACGCTGCATATGTTGGTGCAGGGCTGTGGTGCCAACATTAGCACCCTGGCAACGCTTCACTTTCTGACCACAGATTCTACATACAGCCATGTTCACATCCTCAGGCGTTTTAACAAAAAAAATTTCACACCGCGGAGTAGGCGATTTTACCACCAACACTCCGCACTGACTGAGTGGTACCTCCGCTGCCCGGCTGAGCCCCTGCGCCGCTCTTTTCAAGGCCGGAAAGCACATGCGAAGAGTGCGGTCTACCCCGTGCCCGTGCTCCCAACCTCGCACTGCTGCCACTCCGCTGACTAACGGCCACACTACCGACTTGCTGCCTGCACCGCTGCCTGACACGCAAGCTGTCAGTTTCGTCTGCAGATGATGATAATGATGATGAAGCCCTTGCTTCACCCGGTTCCCAAGTGCGATCGGCTACATCATCATCAACTACAGTTTGCACGTCGCTAATGTCCTCCTCAACTGTCTCGGTGTACAAAGCCTGACCGCTCTCAACATCACCTCCCACTACACTCTCCTCATCAGTACTTGACCGCCTACTGGAAGGAGCAGATTTCTGCCCCACCTCTTGGCTTCCCAGTAGCTGCTGACTGTCCTCAAGTAGTTCGTCTTCGCTGTATAGTGGCGCAGAGCCCACAGCATATAGTACTTCTCTGGCTGAGGGAACCGAAAAGGACAGAGGCAGGTTGAGGACAGGTGAGGGCACTGGAGCTGCTCCGGGCCCATGCCAACTAAGGGTTGTGTCTGACGAACCCACCGACTCTTGGGTGGGGGTTTCAGATGTCATCTGGGAGGAAGTGGATGACCGAGTAAACCATTCAAGAACATCTGGGTTGGTAGTCAACACACGACCACTAGATGACACCGGTAGCTGTGGCCTCGCCGAGTGACCCCTAATGCCACGTCCCCTTCCTCTGCTGAGACCTGTGCCTATTCCAGAAACATTTGTGCCACTGCCCCACCTGTGAAGGGCCTGTCACCCCTATGTCTGACATACTGTTTGAATAAAAATTTAAAATCAAAGGAAATTAAGAATCCCCCCAAAAATATATACTTTGCTGAATGCCTTGCACAACTGCTTAACTATTTTTTTAAGTAATATCATCACCCACAGAGTGGGTTAACAATGGGTTGCTGAACTGCAGTACAATGGTTTACTGCACAGCACTACACACTATATGACGATTTTCTTTTTCTATGGCGACTGACGCTGCAAATAGTTATTTAAAACTAACAACCCCACAAAAACGGATTTACAGTTTTTTTGGCAAGTCAACTTCACTGACTACGTTAGCACAATATCACGCTTTTCTGTTTGGATTGTGAATAACGCCGCAAACAGTTATTTTAAACGAACAAACGCACAAACATGGATTCACAGGTTTTTTTGCAATTCAATGTCACAAAGAACGTTAGCACAATATCACGCTTTTCTGTTTGGATGGTGAATAATGCTGCAAATAGTTATTTTAAATGAACAAACCCACAAACACAGATTCACAGCTTTTTTGGCAAGTCAACGTCACTGACTACGTTAGCACAATATCACGCTTTTCTGTATGGATGGCGAATAACACCTCAAATAGTTATTTAAAACTAACAACCCCACAAATACGGATTCACAGTTTTTTTGGCAAGTCAACTTCACTGACTACGTTAGCACTATATCACGCTTTTCTGTTTGGATGGCGAATAACGCGCAAATAGTTACATTAAACTAACAACCCACAAACACAGATTCACTGTTTTTTTTGCAATTCAACTTCACTGACTACGTTAGCACAATATCACGCTTTTCTGTTTGGATAGCGAATAACGCCGCAAATAGTTATTTTAAATGAACAAACCCACAAACACAGATTCACAGCTTTTTTGGCAAGTCAACTTTACTGACTACATTAGCACAATATCACGCTTTTCTGTTTGGATGGCGAATAACGCTGCAAATAGTTATTTTAACCCCTTCCCGACCAGCGCCGTACATGTATGGCGCTGCGGGAAGTGAGTTGCCGACCAGTGCCGTAGAGCTGCACTGCCCGACAGGCAGCCATGTTCCCTAAGGGCAGGGGGCGGTATTTTCGCTAGTCAGCACCTGTCCTTCCCGAGGTCAGGCAGGGGACCCCTGTGTTTTGGGTCCCCTGCCAGCGCTGCCATTGGCTGGAGCAACGCTACAGCCAATGGCAGCGCTACAGCTGCACAGGAAGAGGCAGAACCTTCCTGCATGCAGCCATTCTAGCTGGAGACTGCATGCTGGTAGGTTCTGTCCTTTTCTGTGTGCTGTTGGCTTGCTGGGACTTGTGGTGCACCACCACTGCTATCTGATTTTTTTACTGCTGAAAAGAAGAAGAAAAGAAGAAGAACAGAAGAAAAGAAGAAGAACAGAAGAACAGAAGAAGTTACAGATCCCTAACCCACCCACCGTCCCTGTCCCCCCCTTCCCTTCCCCCACCCCCCTCCCGTCCTTTTTTTACGGACGCCACTTGGTCCGTGTGTTTTTTTGTCCTTTTTTCAAACTTTTAAACAATTTTACAGCTCCGTACCGCTTTTTCTGCGTGCGAGCTGTGACCGTTCAGTGCTTTTCAGTGCATACCTGCCTGATCAGCACTTGGGGATCATTTTTTGTGCTTTTTTTTTTCTCTTTTTTTTGGTCAAAAAAGAAGAAAGTACAGTTAGGGTTTTATATAAATATATATATAGCTCCATATCTCTCTATATATAGATATAAGTTTTAGCCAGTGTTCAGTTTTTATACTGTAGTGAATTTTTTAACTACAGTATTTGCACGCACACACGTTTTGTGTGCGTGCGTGCTGTGTTAGCACATTTTTTGAAACTCTAGGTAGTGTCAGTCATATATATATATATATATATATATATATATATATATATATATATAAACACACATTTCAGTTAGTGTCAGTGTAGGTTTTTGCACGAACGCACTGTATCTGCGTACGTGCTGTTTGCAGAGGACTGTAGTGAATTTTTTCACTACAGTTTCTGCACTCACACACCATTTGTGTGCGTGTGTGCGTGCTGTAAAAGCAGCATCTGCATATTTTTGGGGTTTTTTTTTTTACTTGTGTGAAAAAAAAAACACAGTTAGTGGTGTCCATTACTGATCACGTCTGCTCTTTTTTTTTTTTTTCTTTTGTGCGGTAAAAACTTTTTCCTGCAGCAAAAACTTTTTTTTTTTTTATTAGAAGACTTTTATTACTGAAAAGACCTTTTTTTTATTCCCCCTCCCCCTTTTTTTTTTTAATTCAAAGTCAATACTAAAAACACCTTCACGTGTAAAACCACTACATACACACCCCTCACACGTTTCACCCATCACACCCCAATAAACTAAAAATGTCCCAATCATCCCAACGAGTGTACTCGGCAGAAGAGGCATACGCCATCCTTGCCTCTGATACCGAGTCGGCCACTGAAGGAGAAGAGGACGCCACTTTCCTCTACTCCTCCACCCCCTCATCATCAGCAGCAGCTGATGAGGGACCCTCTAGGAGGCGCCCCAGAACGACCGCTGAAGCAGCCCCCCAGAGTGACACCACATGGACCCCACCCCCTGACGTTTATCAGCCCCAAATTCCAGAGTTTGTGGGAAACTCTGTAATTCAAATTGCACGGGCTTCACAGAAATTGATTTTTTCAAAATCTTTTTCAGTGACGATTTAGTAAATCTTATCGTGGCCCAAACAAATTTATATGCCCAGCAGTTCATTACCTAGAACCCCACATCACAATTCGCAAGATCCCTAGGTTGGACCCCAGTAACAGCGTCAGAAATAAAAAATTTCTGGGGGCTTGTGCTGCACATGGGTCTTATTAAAAAAACAGAAATGAGACAGTATTGGAGTGCGGATGCCTTGTACCACACTCCAGTATTTAGTGCCACCATGACCCGGTATCGATTTGAGTTGATATTGAAATTTTTGCATTACAACGATAATGCACAGTGTCCTCCCCAAAGTGACCCGACATTCGATCGGCTTTACAAAATTAGACCCATCCTTGACCACTTCAGGGCCAAGTTTTCTGAAGTGTACACCCCAGAAGAAAACATCTGTATTGATGAGTCCCTGGTGCATTTCAAGGGGAGGTTAAAATTCCGCCAGTACCTGCCCAGCAAGCGGGCAAGGTATGGCATAAAATGTACAAGCTCTGTGAGAGTAGGTCAGGGTACACCTATAGGTTCCGGGTCTATGAATGCAAAGATTCACGGATTGAACCCCCAGAATGCCCCCCTGGGAACCTAGTGTGGGACTTGCTGCACCCACTGCTGGATAAGGGTTACCACCTCTATGTGGATAACTATTATACCAGCTTACCCTCTTCATGTCCCTAAGTGCCAGGCGTACTGTGGCTTGCGGCACAGTACGTAAAAATCAGAGAGGCCTCCCTAGATCCCTGGTAGGGCAACCACTGAGTAAGGGTGAAAGTAGGGCTCTCCTCCACGAAAACATGATGGTGGTTAAGTACAAGGACAAGAGGGACGTCCTTGTACTGACCAGCATTCACCCCAACACCAGCTCCCCTGCCCGTGTACGTGGTACCACTACCACTGTCCCCAAACCGGACTGCATCCTGGCCTTCAACAAGCACATGGGAGGAGTTGATCTTTCAGATCAAGTTCTGAAGCCCTACAGTGCCACACGAAAAACAAAAGTGTGGTACAAAAAACTAGCCATACACCTTGTACAGATGGCAATGTACAATGCGTATGTGCTATATAAATCTGCAGGACACATGGAAACTTTCCTTCACTTTCAAGAAGTAGTGATCAAGGCCCTAATTTTTCCAAATCAAGCAGAAGAGGCCCCCAGTACTTCTGCAAGTTACGGTGCCAGAGTTGTACCAGGACAACATTTCCCAGGTGAAGTTCCCCCAAACAGCTAGGAAGGGAAGGACCCAAAAACAATGCAGGATGTGTTCCAAAAGGGGGTTTAGGAAGGACACTATACACCACTGCGAAACCTGCCCTGAGAAACCTGGCCTGTGCATCAAGGATTGTTTCAGAATCTACCACCAATCCATGGATTAGTTTCATCCCTGATGTACCCTGAATTTTTTCCACTTTACACCTCACATTTAGTCTGTATCTTACATATCCACTTTTCACCATCACTACATATTCATTTCTGTGAGACTCCAGTTTGCTAAAAAGTACCCTTTCTACCACTTAAAATGTCTGTACAGGGGTGCTCTTTCCAAAATGGGGTCATTTCTTGGGGTTTTTAGTTGTTGGGGACTTCAGGAAATTTTTAAAAGCAACATGGCAAATAATAAAACCATGTCTGTTAAATCTGGCCTGCAAAAACCACATTTTGCAGTTTGCCTCTGGTGGCCTGCTGTGCGCCCATACAGCAGGCTACAAGCACAAATGGGGTGTTGTTTTAATTGAAAAAAAAAAGGGGAACATTTATTGGGGTGAATTTTCTCCTTTAACCCCTTGTGAATCTGAAAAATTGGGGTCTGCTAGTAATTTTATAGTAATTTTTTTTCACAAATGTGTGCTTTGAAAAGCTTTTACAAGTGTTTCTGCCATCTGTGAGACACCTTTTTAGTAAAAAGTACCCTTTTTACCACTTAAAATGTTCATACGGGGGTGCTCTTTCCATATTGGGGTCACTTGTGGGGGTTTTTTAATTTCTGGGGACCTCAGGAGTTATTTAAATGAGACATGTCTGTTAATTCTGGCCTTTAAAACCCATATATTGCTACAAGCACAAATGGGGTGTTGTTTTAATGGGGGAAAAATGGGGAACATGTATTGGGGTGCATTTTCTCCTTTTAACCCCTTGTGAATCTGAAAAATTGGGGTCTG
Source organism: Rhinella marina (assembly GCA_900303285.1). Classification (NCBI taxonomy): domain Eukaryota; kingdom Metazoa; phylum Chordata; class Amphibia; order Anura; family Bufonidae; genus Rhinella; species Rhinella marina. The sequence continues at coordinate 8,377 of ONZH01003277.1, forward strand.
CTTGTAATTTTTCATTTTCACAAATGTGTGCTTTGAAATGCTGTTACTTGCATTTCTGCCTTCTGTGAGACCCCAGTTTGTAAAAAAGTACCCTTTCTACCACTTAAAATGTTTGTACGGGGGTGCTCTTTCCAAAATGGGGTCACTTCTTGGGGTTTTTAATTTCTGGGGACCTCAGGAAATTTTTAAATGAGACATGGCACTAAAAAAACCATGTCTGTTAATTCTGGCCTGCAAAATCCATATTTTTCTGTTTGCCTCTAGGGGCCGGCTGTGCGCCCATACAGCGGGCTACAAGCACAAACGGGGTGTTGTTTTAATGGGGGAAAATGGGGAACATGTATTGGGGTGCATTTTCTCCTTTAACCCCTTGTGAATCTGAAAAATTGGGGTCTGCTTGTAATTTTTCATTTTCACAAATGTGTGCTTTGAAATGCTGTTACTTGCATTTCTGCCTTCTGCGAGACCCCAGTTTGTAAAAAAGTACCCTTTCTACCACTTAAAATGTTTGTACGGGGGTGCTCTTTCCAAAATGGGGTCACTTTTGGGGGGTTTCCACTGTAGGGCCAGCTCAGGGGGTCTTCATGTGCGACATAGCTCCCAATTATTATTCCAGCTAATTTCGCTCTCCAAAAGTCATATGGTGCTCCTTCCACTGTGAAGCCTGCTGTACGCCAGTACATTGGGCTATGATCACATATGGGGTGTTTCTGTAAACTACAGAATTGGGGTAATAGATTTTGTGCTTTTTTTTTTGTTAACCCTTGATGTGTTTCATGGAAATTGGATTAAAACTTAAAATCTGCTAAAAAAAAATGGAATTTTGAAATTTCATTCCAATTTTCCGTCAATTCTCATGGAACAAAGGGTTAACAAAGTTAGTAAAATCAGTTTTGAATAGCTTGAGGGGTGTCGTTTCTAAAATGGGGTGATTTATGGGGAGTTTCCATTATATAAGCCCCACTAAGTAACCTTATATCTGAACTGGTCATTAAAAAAAATTGGGTTTTGGAAATCTTCTAAAAAATGTAAGATTTGATTCAAATCTTAGAAGCCTTATAACGTCCTAAAAAAGTAAAATGACATTTACAAAATGATGCCAACATAAAGTAGACATATGGGGAATGTAAAATAATAACTATTTTTGGAGGTATTACTGTGTATTTTGAAATTAGAGAAATTGTAATTTGGAAATTTGCAAATTTTTCCAAATTTTTGGTAAATAATGTATTTTTTAATAAATAAAAATGAAATATTTTGCCCCAAATTTACTTCTGTCGTGAAGCACAATATGTGAAGAGAAAACAATCTCAGAATGGCCTGGATAAGTAAAAGCGTTCCAAAAATATTACCACATGAAGTGACACATGTCAGATTTGCAAAAAATGGCCTGGTCAGGAAGGTGAAAACAGGCCCGGGGTTTAAGGGGTTAAACGAACAAACCCACAAACACGGATCCACAGTAGTTCTGGCAAGTCAACATAACTGACTACGTTAGTACAATATCACGCTTTTCTGTTTGGATGGTGAATAACGCCGCAAATAGTTACTTTAAATGAACAAACCCACAAACACGGTTTCACAGTATTTCTGGGCAATTCAACGTCACTGAGTACGTTAGCACAATATCACGCTTTTCTGTTTGGATGACGAATAACGCCGCAAATAGTTATTTTAAATGAACAAACCCACAAACACAGATTCACAGTTTTTTTGGCAATTCAACTTCACTGAGTACGTTAGCACAAAATCACGCTTTTCTGTTTGGATGGCGAATAACGCAGCAAATAGTTATTTTAAATGAACAAACCTACAAACACGGATTCACAGTTTTTCTGGCAAGTCAACTTCACTGACTACATTAGTACAATATCATGCTTTTCTGTTTGGATGGCTAATAACGTCACAAATAGTTATTTTAAACTAACAACCCCACAAACACAGATTCAAAGTTTTTTTGGCAAGTCAACTTCACTGACTACATTAGCACAATATCACGCTTTTCTGTTTGGATGGCGAATAACGCCGCAAATAGTTATTTTAAACTAACAACACCACAAACACAGATTAACTGTTTTTTTGGCAATTCAACTTCACTGACTATGTTAGCATAATATCACAATTTTCTGTTTGGATGGCTAATAACGCCACAAATAGTTATTTAAAACTAACGACCCAACAAACACGGATTCACTGTTTTTTGGCAATTTAACGTCTGAGTACGTTAGCACAATATCACGCTTTTCTGTTTGGATGGTGAATATCGCCGCAAATAGTTATTTTAAATGAACAAACCCACAAACATGTATTCACAGTTTTTTTGGCAATTCAACGACACAAAGAACGTTAGCACAATATCACGCTTTTCTGTGCGGATGGAGAATAACGCAGCAAATAGTTATTTTAAATGAACAAACCCACAAACACTGATTCACAGTTTTTTTGGCAATTCAACGTCACAAAGAACGTTAGCACAATATCACGCTTTTGTGTTTGGATGGCGAATAACGCCGCAAATAGTTATTTTAAATGAACAAACCCACAAACACGGATTCACAGTTTTTCTGGCAAGTCAACTTTACTGAGTACGTTAGCACAATATCACGCTTTTCTGTTTGGATGGCGAATAACGCCGCAAATAGTTATTTTAAACTAACAACCACACAAACACAGATTAACAGTTTTTTTGGCAAGTCAACTTTACTGAGTACATTAGCACAATATCACGCTTTTCTGTTTGAATGGCGAATATCGCCGCAAATAGTTATTTTAAACTAGCAACCACACAAACACAGATTAACAGTTTTTTTGGCAAGTCAACTTTACTGAGTACATTAGCACAATATCACGCTTTTCTGTTTGGATGGCGAATAACGCCGCAAATAGTTATTTTAAACTAACAACCACACAAACACAGATTAACAGTTTTTTTGGCAAGTCAACTTTACTGAGTACGTTAGCACAATATCACGCTTTTCTGTTTGGATGGCGAATATCGCCGCAAATAGTTATTTTAAACGAACAAACCCACAAACACGGATTCACAGTTTTTTTTGGCGAGTTAACTTCACTGACTACATTAGCACAATATCACGATTTTCTGTTTGGATGGCGAATAACGCCGCAAATAGTTATTTTAAACGAACAAATACGGATTCACAGTTTTTTTGGCAAGTCAACTTCACTGGCTATGTTAGTACAATATCACGCTTTTCTGTTTGGATGGCAAATAACGCTGCAAATAGTTATTTTAAACTAAGACACCACAAACATAGATTCACTGTTTTTTTGGCAATTCAACTTCACTGACTACATTAGCACAATATCACGCTTTTCTGTTTGGATGGCGAATAACGCCGCAAATAGTTATTTTAAATGAACAAACCCACAAATACGGATTCACAGTTTTTTTGGCAATTCAATTTCACTGACTACGTTAGCACAATATCACGCTTTTCTGTTTGAATGGCGAATAACACCGCAAATAGCTATTTAAAAACTAACAACCCCACAAACACAGATTCACAGTTTTTTTGGCAATTCAACTACATTTTAGAATTTAGCACTATATGGCGCTTGTCTATTTGTATGGCGAATAACGCTGCAACTATTTTTTTCACATTTACAAGCTGCCAATCACGGATTATATATGTTTTTCCCCAAACACAACCCAAAGGATATTTTTTTTAAATGTTTTTTTATTATTACTATTATTGTGTTTTAATTTTTTTTTAATGTACCCCAAACAAGGCTCTGACCCTCTTACTGCACTGCAAAAAGCCACACTAGTGGTGCTTCTTTGAATAAAGCACCCCAAAACAGCCTCTAGAACAGAGTGCAGTGCTGTATAACAGGCTAACCCCTATGCCCACCCGCTGCTCAGTGTACCAGAATAGCGATTTCACTGCCTGATTTTCTGTCTAGAAATCGTCCCTCTTCTATCCCTGCAATTCAGATTATCTATCCCTGATCTCCTCATTTCTTTTCTTTAGTTTTTCTTTCACTTGCCCTATCTCTCCTGACGTCTGTCTCTGGTCCAAAATCAATAGCAAATGGCGGATTCCAGCGCTGCAGAGCTATTTATAGGGCTGGGACATCACAGTACCTGGCTGGCTTCTAATTGGCTACATGTCTGCATGTGATCGCATTGTGGGTGTTTACTTCTTTGTCCCAGAAATCCTTCCCCCATGTCATGCCATGTGCTTGCGGCCTTTTTAGTTATTATTAGTTTAGTTATTATTTAGATATTGAGTACGTTAGCACAATATCACGCTTTTCTGTTTGGATGACGAATAACGCCGCAAATAGTTATTTTAAATGAACAAACCCACAAACACAGATTCACAGTTTTTTTGGCAATTCAACTTCACTGAGTACGTTAGCACAAAATCACGCTTTTCTGTTTGGATGGCGAATAACGCAGCAAATAGTTATTTTAAATGAACAAACCTACAAACACGGATTCACAGTTTTTCTGGCAAGTCAACTTCACTGACTACATTAGTACAATATCATGCTTTTCTGTTTGGATGGCTAATAACGTCGCAAATAGTTATTTTAAACTAACAACCCCACAAACACAGATTCAAAGTTTTTTTGGCAAGTCAACTTCACTGACTACATTAGCACAATATCACGCTTTTCTGTTTGGATGGCGAATAACGCCGCAAATAGTTATTTTAAACTAACAACACCACAAACACAGATTAACTGTTTTTTTGGCAATTCAACTTCACTGACTATGTTAGCATAATATCACAATTTTCTGTTTGGATGGCTAATAACGCCACAAATAGTTATTTAAAACTAACGACCCAACAAACACGGATTCACTGTTTTTTGGCAATTTAACGTCTGAGTACGTTAGCACAATATCACGCTTTTCTGTTTGGATGGTGAATATCGCCGCAAATAGTTATTTTAAATGAACAAACCCACAAACATGTATTCACAGTTTTTTGGCAATTCAACGACACAAAGAACGTTAGCACAATATCACGCTTTTCTGTGCGGATGGAGAATAACGCAGCAAATAGTTATTTTAAATGAACAAACCCACAAACACTGATTCACAGTTTTTTTGGCAATTCAACGTCACAAAGAACGTTAGCACAATATCACGCTTTTGTGTTTGGATGGCGAATAACGCCGCAAATAGTTATTTTAAATGAACAAACCCACAAACACGGATTCACAGTTTTTCTGGCAAGTCAACTTTACTGAGTACGTTAGCACAATATCACGCTTTTCTGTTTGGATGGCGAATAACGCCGCAAATAGTTATTTTAAACTAACAACCACACAAACACAGATTAACAGTTTTTTTGGCAAGTCAACTTTACTGAGTACATTAGCACAATATCACGCTTTTCTGTTTGAATGGCGAATATCGCCGCAAATAGTTATTTTAAACTAGCAACCACACAAACACAGATTAACAGTTTTTTTGGCAAGTCAACTTTACTGAGTACATTAGCACAATATCACGCTTTTCTGTTTGGATGGCGAATAACGCCGCAAATAGTTATTTTAAACTAACAACCACACAAACACAGATTAACAGTTTTTTTGGCAAGTCAACTTTACTGAGTACGTTAGCACAATATCACGCTTTTCTGTTTGGATGGCGAATATCGCCGCAAATAGTTATTTTAAATGAACAAACCCACAAACACGGATTCACAGTTTTTTTTGGCGAGTTAACTTCACTGACTACATTAGCACAATATCACGATTTTCTGTTTGGATGGCGAATAACGCCGCAAATAGTTATTTTAAACGAACAAATACGGATTCACAGTTTTTTTGGCAAGTCAACTTCACTGGCTATGTTAGTACAATATCACGCTTTTCTGTTTGGATGGCAAATAACGCTGCAAATAGTTATTTTAAACTAAGACACCACAAACATAGATTCACTGTTTTTTTGGCAATTCAACTTCACTGACTACATTAGCACAATATCACGCTTTTCTGTTTGGATGGCGAATAACGCCGCAAATAGTTATTTTAAATGAACAAACCCACAAATACGGATTCACAGTTTTTTTGGCAATTCAATTTCACTGACTACGTTAGCACAATATCACGCTTTTCTGTTTGAATGGCGAATAACACCGCAAATAGCTATTTAAAAACTAACAACCCCACAAACACAGATTCACAGTTTTTTTGGCAATTCAACTACATTTTAGAATTTAGCACTATATGGCGCTTGTCTATTTGTATGGCGAATAACGCTGCAACTATTTTTTTCACATTTACAAGCTGCCAATCACGGATTATATATGTTTTTCCCCAAACACAACCCAAAGGATATTTTTTTTAAATGTTTTTTTATTATTACTATTATTGTGTTTTAATTTTTTTTTAATGTACCCCAAACAAGGCTCTGACCCTCTCACTGCACTGCAAAAAGCCACACTAGTGGTGCTTCTTTGAATAAAGCACCCCAAAACAGCCTCTAGAACAGAGTGCAGTGCTGTATAACAGGCTAACCCCTATGCCCACCCGCTGCTCAGTGTACCAGAATAGCGATTTCACTGCCTGATTTTCTGTCTAGAAATCGTCCCTCTTCTATCCCTGCAATTCAGATTATCTATCCCTGATCTCCTCATTTCTTTTCTTTAGTTTTTCTTTCACTTGCCCTATCTCTCCTGACGTCTGTCTCTGGTCCAAAATCAATAGCAAATGGCGGATTCCAGCGCTGCAGAGCTATTTATAGGGCTGGGACATCACAGTACCTGGCTGGCTTCTAATTGGCTACATGTCTGCATGTGATCGCATTGTGGGTGTTTACTTCTTTGTCCCAGAAATCCTTCCCCCATGTCATGCCATGTGCTTGCGGCCTTTTTAGGGAAAAAAATAAATAAGATTCGTTACTACGAATCGCCATGAAATTCGCTTTCGTTGCAAATTGAATTTTCCATGAAATTCTTAACGAATTCCACTTCGTCAGCTTCGATTCGCTCATCTCTAATTGTAATAGTCAGAACACTTGAGTATCTCTGATTAAAGTGAGTCCCAGTGCTGTACTGGATTTATTCATACCCGATACCATTTTGAGTTCCTGAACAAGCAGAGGGATACATTTGATATCAGATTTATTCATTGAGTCTCAACTTCACTCTTTTGCTGATATTAGGGAGAAATATCGTATTCCTAATCCAGACTTTTACAAATATTTACAAATAAGACATTTCTTCCAATCTGCACATACTTGTAGTGGCATAGTGAACACAGCGCTCATTGAACTTTGGTCTTCCTACCCAGACAGCTCCCATACAGCTCTGATAACTTAGGCATCAAGCCTATCTATCAAGCTTTGCATTGTAAGGATTCATTCACCAAAACCACCCCCCTTCTAACCTGGGAAAAAGAACTTAACATGAACATGCCCAGCCCCTGTAGATTGGCAATATTCGTTCAGTTTTATCACTAAAATGTTCAAGTGTACCCTCCATTATGAGGTTTTCATGAAGACTATCTTACGTTGGTACTTTAACCCCGATAGGCTTAGTCATATTTATTCTGGGACATCTAACTTATGTTGGAGACAATGTGGTGCAAGAGGTACCTTACTTCACATTTTATGGTCCTGGCCCTGTATCAATGAGTTGTGGAAGTCCATCTTCACTTTATTGTCAGATTATTGTGGTGTCTTGATCCCACCAAACCCCTTAATAGCTCTTTTATTGATAGGCATAGAACAAGTTTCCCCGAGAGATAGGGTGGTCATAGCTCATATTTTTATGGCAACCAAGCTGTTTATTACTAGGCTGTGGAAGAGCCTGACTGTTCCCAAGATATCAGATATTCTTCAGAGTCTTAACAACACTTGCCAATATGAAAAATACTATGCATACAAGGAGAATTGTTTTCGCACTTACGAGAAGTTTCAGGGACGTTGGCACCCATTTATGTTAAGCTACACTGGAAATACATCCCTCCAGGTGTATTAATGAATCTTGTGATAGTCTCTGAGGTGACTTCAATAGTGACTGTAATGCTACACGTTAATATTTCTCTGTATACTTATTTACACCCCAAGTGTAGTATTTTATTTTGTGTTACTTTCTAACTATTTCTGCTTTACTCTCCATTTTTGGTGCTATAACCAGTTTTATCTATATGTGAGGTTGTGAGGAAAATACTTTTACACATTCCTGATCTGCGATTAGGTACTGTATATTGTTCCATTCATAACTGTGTGGTTATTTGTACTTTTGCCTCAATAAAAACTATTGAAACATAAAAAGTGAATATAATAAAAACAATATTGCCTTTTCTTTCTTGTTCTTCTTAGTACTACCCAGGGCATCATGATGTTACCTTCCAGACAATTCTCTACAGGTTCCTCATAGTGCCACACATTGTGCCTCCTAAATATATACGTAGCACCACTCACTGTTTCCTCTGAATGTATCAATGAATCAAACCACACTGTGCCACCTTAAAGGGGTTGTCCAAGTTATTTTTAATGATGACCTATTCTCAGAATAGGTCATGAATATCAGATCGATAGGAGTAAGACACCCGGGACCCCCACCAATCAGCTGGTTAAATAGGAACAAAACTTCCCATTGAAGTGAATGGGACAGCTTCTTGTAGCTACACCGGTTCATCACTGCGGTTTTGACAGCGAGAAGGTAAACAATGAATAGAAGGCAGCGCTGGCACGTTGAAACACCGGCAGCCCATTGCATGTACAACACAGGAAAGATTGCAGGAGCTCAGAGAAATAAATGCATGGCTTAAGTCTTGGTGTAGTACAGAAGGGTTTTGGTTTCTAGAACAATGAGTTGACATCTTATTTGGGTGCAAACTGTATTCCACAGATAATTTGCACCTGACTGGAAGGCAGTCTACTGTGTTGGGTGAGAGAATACTACAGAGGGTGGGAGCATTTATACTAGAAATTACAGGGTAGATAGGTCAGAGTGGAGTCAGAATATATTGATAGAAGAAGAAATGGAGGGGCTTATTACGGCAGTGGATAAGGAGGATCTACATTTTATAAACTAACATTGAAGACCAATGTGCTTACACAATTTCAAGAACTCACATTCAGGAAACTGGAACTCAAAAATTAAATAGCATTTTAAAATGTATGTTTACAAATGCCAGAATTCTAGCAAGCAAAATCAGGGAGCATGAGTCCATTCTGTGTGAATACATTTATGTAGTTGGAGTAGCTGAAACATGGCTAGATTCTACACATGACTGGGCTGTTAATCTTCAGGGTTCTACACTATTTAGGAGAGACAGGGCCAATAGAAAATCTGGTGGAGCATGCCTATATGTCAGAAGTGATATGAAAACTAGAGTGTAAGAGGCAATTGTGAAGATGGTGGGGATGTTGAAACCTTATGGTACAATTACGAAGAGAAATAAACACTGAAAAATATTATTTCACTAGCAGAAGGACCTGACTTAGACCCGGGTATATTTCATCTATTTCATTTAATGTTTTTGTTTGTTGTTAAAAAATATCGACAGTGACCTCTACAGCACCCCGCCTCCTTAACAGTGACCTCCACAGCCCCCCATCCCTTAACACTGACCCCCCCACAGTGCTCCGTCTCCTTAAAATCGGATCTCCACAGCAGCCCACCCCCTTAACTTTGACCTTCACAGCAGCCTGCCCCTTTAACAGTGAGTTCTACAGCACCTCACCCCCTTGACAGTGACCTTCACAGGGGCCTGTCCCCTTAACAGTGACCTCTACAGCACTCAACCCTTAACACTGACCATAGATTACTGGCCCCCTTGACAGAGATCTCCCCAGCGACTGCCCCTTTAACAGTGAACTCACAGTACACCGCTCCCTTAACATTGACCTCACAGTACCCCGCTGCCTTAACAGTGACCTCACAGTACCCCGCTACCCCTTTATTGATGATGAATTAGTCTAAAATATAAGTTATATTTATGGTAACCGGAATACCCCTTTTAACAGTGTCATCCACAACGCCCTGCCCCTTTAAAGCTGACCTATAACAGTGAAGGAAAATGGCTGGGTTGTTATGGAAATCTGTTGTAAAACTGTGTGTATGTGGAGAGTAAGGGCCTGCGAGCTTCTATTGGCTGATAAGGGTCATGTGACCAGGCTTCTATTGGCTAATGCATTCTTTGGGAATATCTCAGGAACGGTACATCCTGGAGAGCTGAGACCCGGTCTAAAACCTTCCCGGACACCTGATGTACCTGTGTGCCAAATTTTGTGATTGTAGCTGCGACAATTCTTTCAGAGAACATACATACACATATACATACACTTAGATGTATATATTAAATGTATTCTAAAGACCCCCCCAATAATACTGAGCATTTAACTCCCAGAGCTCTGTTAGATCAGTTAATTTTTTAAAGGCTCCTATACACATAAGGGAATTGTCTGCCAAACCTGCCAATAGTATAATGTGTGTGGAGAGCTTCCGACTCTCCCCTGACAGATGATTTCTGGGGAGAGAAACATAGTTCACAGTGAATATATTCACCCGATCCTTCTGTTCTCCATGGAGATAAAGCACCACCAGAAGTTTCTGGAAATGTCTTTCCCCCTACCCCCATTGAATACACATATATAGGACAAACATAATGTGTGTGGGGAAGTCAGGAGGGAATCAAAATGGTCACAATATAATAATATTCCCACTGAACTGTATAAAACAAACTCAGACTGGGAGAGCAAAACCACGTACAGTAATTTTTTTTAAAAAAAGCCAATTTCTCCAGGTTGAGGACAGCTATTGTCTCACAATACAGAAGATAAATGGGATAGCTTTAAATCTATTTAGGGCAGTTATACTGGAAAATGTATTCATACAAGTAAAAGTACAAATCTGAGGGGTCAGCTGTGGCTTTTGAAATTTAAAAAAGGCTTAACCCATTAATGCATAATCAAATACATAAACATGATAAGCATAAAGGGAATGTATAGAGCCAACAGTGAACGGATATAATGCAGATCCCAGTCAACCCCTCAGGAGGTGCCGTCAATGCCAACCACATCATCTGTGAAGTTAAGCAGAAGGAAGAGATGGCAGTCTTAGGGCTCCAATTGGTTGCTATGACAACCGAGGGCTTTCTGAATGTTTCCAGGATGTCATGGCTAACCGCCTGAAAAGCTGTGCCTGGACCATGACTTCTCAGGCAGGCTGTAAGTAGTCCTATAGACTGCAATAAGTCTATGAGACAAGAGAATAGTGCATGTTCGAGTCTCCTAAGGGGTCTAAAAATGGCAGTGGAAAAAAATAATTAAAAACATTAAAAGTCGAAATTAACCCCTCTCTCAATTTTAGAAATAAAAACAAACAATAAAAAAATATATATTAGGTATCACATCAAAATAGCTGAACTATTGAAATATACAATTATTTTTCTGTGCAATGAACCACATAAGAAAAAAAATGTCATAATTCTCCATTTTTGGTTACCTTGTCTCCCCTCGCTGCCCCCCCCAACAAATCTGAAGAAAAAGTGAGAAAAAAGGCATGAACGTCAGAAAATGATCCAAAGTAATTTTCTTCTTATTTTTCTAAAGGTTTTTATTTTTTCAAAGTAGTCACAAAATAAAAAGTATACAAATTTTGTATCACTGCAATTGCACTGAGCCACAGATTAACGATTTTAGGTTATTTTTCGCACAAAATGAACCCAAAAAACTTTGCCAGAATTGTGGGATTTTTTTTTCAACCCACATTTTCCAATACCAGATATGGTAAATTAAATGGGGTCATTAAAAAATATAACTTGTCCATAGAAATTAAAGGGTATAGACTAGTGTTGAGTGAACATGTTCAGCCAAATACACTATTCGGCCGAACATGGCGGTGCTCGGGACCACACGGTATTCGGCCGAATACCGCGTGTGCTCGAGCGCCATGCTCGAGTCCCCTCCCCGCACGCTAATTAGACAATTAGCATGCGGGAAGGTGCTGGCATTCACTGTTAGCTACTGGCATTACAGTGATTGGCTGGCCGGGAACGCGTCATCGGGTGCTATAAAGCACCTGGTGACATGTGACCGGATCATACCGAGCAGGGATAGCTGCTGCAAGCAGGGACAGACAGAGTAGGGACAGAAGAACGCTAGTATACAAAGTAAGGAATGAATCTGGATCGCACATCCTCATGCTATGTTTTGATCTAGTAATTGCTTCTCAGCATAATTTAACATCGCTTCTCAGCGTAATTAATAGTATACTACCCCTATGTTATATAGTGCACATGAGGCATTAGTATACGTTTTGATCAAAAAGCATAGGTCCACTCACCACTCCAAGGTTGCCTCGCTGCCCAGCTAAGCCACCCTGGCACTGAGCTCCACCAACCCACCAGCACAGCACCAAGGCAACAATGGCCGCCGCGCAGCACCGCACCCAACCTTTCTCTGCTCTCAGGAACTCCAACTGAGAGAAAGTAGGAATTTATAGACCCTCATGCAGACACCTGCTAATTTAAAAACACCTGGGCCGAAAGGGGAGGAGTGCTGATACCAGAGTGAACAAAAAAGGGGACAGATTCTACAAATGTATACAAAGTAAGGAATGAATCTGGATCGCACATCCTCATGCTATGTTTTGATCTAGTAATTGCTTCTCAGCATAATTTAACATCGCTTCTCAGCGTAATTAATAGTATACTACCCCTATGTCATATAGTGCACATGAGGCATTAGTATACGTTTTGATCAAAAAGCATAGGCCCACTCATCACGCCAAGGTTGCCTCCTCGAGTGGGAACCTACTCTAAATTTGGCGCAGTGCTAAGGTGCACAGCATATTAGAACCGTTCAAACATCTATGAAGCTGACATCCGTTGTTACATTTAATACTGTTAATTTGGGCCGCAGATCCTCCTTTGCGTCTGCAGTTTAATTTGCCCAAGGAGGGAATTAAACTATAGGGATAGGATTTGGGTAGGTAGAAAGATTGTCACTGTTCCAAAAAGACCAAAGTCCATTGTGAAATACGTCTGCATTTTTTTTTTTTTGGGTGGCAAAAAAAACCCAAGTGTGCCCTGTCAGTAACACTAGGTGCACAGCCTATTAGAACCGTTCAAAAGTCTATGTAGCTGACATCCGTTGTTACATTTAATACCGTTAAAGGGGTTGTCTCACCTCAGTAATTAACCTTTAATTCATTCCTTGCACTATTAGCATCCTTTCTTCAATGTACTTCTATTTTCAGTAATGCCTCTGTCACCTCTTATTTTCAGTCACAGAGCACCAAATGTCATGCTCGTTTCTAGGGGTTATGGCCACCGCTGTAACGTTCTCAGCGGTGGCCGCGCAGGCGCACAGAAAGACTCTTTGCAGCTTGGCTGGCTGCTCTGGTGGATGGGAGCATGCACGCACATATTCTAGTGTATGAGCATTCACTCCCGCCCCAACCACCTAGTGAGCCGAGCTGAGCAGTCTCTGTCCTGAGCTTAGGTTGTATAGCACAGTTACAGGGCACGAGCTACAGCCCTGTAAATGTTTTATACAGAGACTCTCCAACAAAAAACAGATTTTAGGACTATGGCAGCTGTCTCTAACCAACCTTCTCTAAAGACCACTGCTGTGTTGGAACAGGGAGCTGTTATCTCCTTATGCAAACACATAAGGAGATAACAGCGTTCATATGCTCACATACTCCTGGCAGACAGCAGCTTTCTTCTATTCTATATATATATGGTTTGGAGTAAACTGAATGCTGACAAGAGGGAAAACTTTTACACATCACAGAGAGCAGATTGTGAAAAGCAATTTCTCATTGTATGTCACGATCCGCTCTGCTGCTCTCCCAGAGGCTGATACAGAATCTCCTACTGTGACAGCCCGGGAGTGAGCAGGCACAGACAAGGGGAGGGGTTACTTCCTCCCTGCCAGGCTTGCTGTGCTTTGCATCAGAGAGTTCAGCTCTGCCCCCAGCAAGCAGGACAGAGAGGCCCTGAGAGCAGCGAGGCAGCCAACAACTTCAGAGGTGAGACAACCCCTTTAATTTAGGCCGCAGTTCCTCCTTTGCGTCTGCAGTTTAATTTGCCCAAGGAGGGAATTAAACTATAAGGATAGGATTTGGGTAGGTAGAAAGATTGTCGCTGTTTCAAAAAGACCAAAGTCCAATGTGAAATACGTCTGCTTTTTTTTTTTTTGAGTGGCAAAAAAAACCCCAAGTGTGCCCTGTCAGTAACACTAGGTGCACAGCGTATTAGAACCGTTTAAAAGTCTATGTAGCTGACATCCGTTGTTACATTTAATATTGTTAATTTAGGCCGCAGTTCCTCCTTTGCGTCTGCAGTACATCTGTTGTTACATTTATTTTTTTTTACCAAATTTTTTTTTTATTGAAGTAGTGCAAAGATTATCATTACACAAGAACAATATTGTACTACTTATTAAATAGGAGTAAAGGTGGAGGGGGGTAGAAGATAGGGATGAGGGGAGGACGGGAGGTTGGGGTGGAAATGACAAGGGAATATAGAAGGGTAAAAAGGGGAAGAAAACAACATATTACAATCATATTTCCAGAGGTTATCTGAACATACATTAGCAAATGAGAGAAGCCATTGGTGATTCACATTAAATAGCACTTAACATAGCCCATTATACAGAGGTTTTGTTTTGGTCAATTATATATGCCCAGGTCAGGGGCGCTGAACAGAAGTGTGACAGAAAGAAGAAACAAAAAATTCTGGTGATGGTTTGTGAGGGAGGAAGAAGGCTACCCCATACGCTACCATGGAGTTAAATTTCATAACTCCTTTCTGGCTTCTCTCCATGGACCCCATATGGAAAGGAATTTTGCATGTTTCCTTAACTCCCATCCTACCAATTCCTCCATACGGCATATTTGGTCTCCTCTTTCCTTCCATTCAGAAATTGAAGGTGGGTCAGTGCCCAACCACTTTAAGGGGATTAGTAACCTAGCCGCTTGAACCAGCAAAGTCGGAAGATTTGTCCGGGAAAGGGTCCAGTGTTTTGATGGGAGCCATAATAACACTGATTCTGGAAGCAGTTTGATGGATGTCTTATAGATATCATTTATTTGATTTTCAATCTGCTTCCAGAATGTTTGGATAACAGGGCATGACAACATAATATGTAATAGGGTGCCCTCCTCCTCTCCGCACCTCCAACATGAGTTGGATGTAGCAAGTCCCATATTATACATCTTTTGAGGGTCTTTGTATCACCTTGTCATCATTTTGTACGAATGCTCTTGGATCTTAACACATTTTGAGAAACCATGAGATTTTAAATGTATCTGTGTTATTTCTGCCTCAGTGAAGACCTTACCCAGATCCTTCTCCCAACACCTGATGTATGCAGGTGTCCCTTTACATTGGAGAGACAAAACATATTTGTAAAATACAGAAATGGTATGTTTTAAAGAGATAGGTGCTACTATGAATTTTTCCCACCATGTTTCTGTTTTGGGTGTTGGGCATTTTCCCACCAGCATTTTACATGTTCTCATGAACTCATATTTCCCAATGAAGTCTCCTTCTGTAATATATGAAGAGCATAAGGATTCCAATTCACTGAACTGGTGAATTATCTGAACTGGCATTATCCAAGGGATTCGCCACACTAAGTGAGCTAAGCCTTTGCCACGGCCCTGAGTCCTGTTTTATATTGGGATGTACTAAGTAGGGTACCAAGTTTGCAGGCATCAACTTAGATGGACTGGAAAATAATGTAGAGGTGTGAAGTAGTGTAGAAAGACCTGATATTATTCCTTTTGTGGGGCCCTCAATCTGAGGAGAGGTATTCTCTACTCCCCATCCAAGAAACATATGGCAGTGCCAACGATTGCAATTGTGTTCTTAGACTGCCCAACAACATTAGGTGGTTCAATTTAAAAAGCTTATCTACTGTGGGAGTTATTTTTACACCCAGATATGTCAAGTGTGATGACTGCCATCTAAATGGAAAATTAGCTTAAGGTATTCCACCTCCTTTCTTTTCAACGTTATATTAAGGGCTTCGGATTTATGATAATTAATTTTGAAATCAGAGATCTCTCCGAAAATCTCGAATGTTTTCAAGATTCTAGGGAACGCTTTTTTTAGGGTCAGATAGTAGGAGTAGCAGATCATCTGCAAAAGCTGCACACTTGTGACTATGTGAGTTAATGCATAGTCCTTCAATATCCTTGTCATCTTTAATGCTCTGTAGTAATGTCTCCATTACCAGAATGAAAAGAGTCGGGGACAATGGGCACCCTTGCCTAGTTCCATTCCCAATAAAGAATGGGTCCAACAAAATACCATTTACTCTAATTCGGGCGCTAGGGTTGTGGTATAGTGACATAATGGCAGTTATGAAAGAAGATGGGACTCCAAAAGTATCCAAAACTTACTTCATATAGCCCCAACTGATCCTATCAAATGCCTTCTCGGCATCAGTGCCGAGAAGGACTAATGGTGCACTCTTTTTGTGGGCATAGTGAATGGCATGTATGACCCTACTAGAGTTCATATTCCCCTCTCTACCTGCCACAAATCCAGCCTGATCCTGGCCTATCAGTAATGGCGTCAACTGATTGAGTCTTTGGGCCAATATTTTGGCCCAAGTCTTTATGTCTAAGTTTAATAAAGAAATGGGCCTATAACTGCCACATTCCTGAAGATCTTTTCCTTCCTTTGGCAAGACTGTAATAGTGGCCTCCAATGCCTGGTCTGGCAATTGGACACCGCTGGCAGGCCATCTGGACTTGGGGCCTTTCCAGACGGGATGGAGCATATAGTCTTCCTAACTTCCTCTTCTGAAATAGGGGCTAACAGTTTTGTGCATTCGGCTTCTGAAAGTTTTGGAAACTTCAAGGTTGAGAGGAAGTCTCTCGTTTTGGAAGTTAGATACTGGTTTGAAACTGCTTCCTCAGGTTTCAGATTATATAAGTCCTGATAAAATTCACAAAAAGCAGCTATATCTGGGGTGTCGGACACTAATTGTCTTTTTTTTTATTATGAATGTTTTTAATAAATAGCACATCTGTCTGTTTTTTAATCAGATGGGACATAAATTTGTTGCCTTTGTCTCCATGAGCGTAGTGCTTAAATTTGGCGTGTTGATACGCTTTGGCACATCTGATATTGAGAAGATCCTTTAGTTGTTGCCTTAGTTCCGTCAACGTTTTCCCTAAAAGATCTCTTTTGAATTGTCTCTATGGCTGCTATTTGAGCGATTAGAGAGTTCATAGTTTTCTGTCTGTCTCTTTTAACTTTTGTGCTAACGCTATGAACTCCCCTCTGATAAAGGGCTTATGGGCCTCCCAAGTTATAGTTGGCGAGGTGTCGGACGCAGGATTTTCTTTGAAAAATAGCTGCACTTTATTGGAGATAGAGGAGATGTGGCAACTGGAGTCTATAAGCGTTTCATTTAAACGCCATCTCCACTCTTTTGCTGGAAGATCTGCCAAGAACACTGTGGCCGTCACTGTAGCGTGGTCTGATACAGTGATAGGGCCAATGTGAATCTCCTTAATGATGGGTAGATGAGCATCAGATACTAGTATATAATCCAGTCTCTGAAATGACTGGTGTACTGTGGAGAAGAATGTATAGTCTTTTTCTGAAGCATTCCTTACTCTCCAAGCATCCACCAAATGCATTCCTCTCAGTATGCTATGTACCTTGCTCAAAGTTAGCCTTGAGTGCACTGAAGTGCCCGTAGATGTATCTAGAGATAGATCTAATGCAATGTTCAGATCCCCTCCCACTATCAAAATACCTTCTGTGAATGCTTTGAGCTTGGTCATAGTGGATTGGAGCCAACGTGGTTGGTGCTTGTTAGGTGCATAGAGACCGGCCAGTGTAAGCATAGTTTTCCCCACCATCCCTTTGACAAACACATATCTGCCGTTCGGGTCAGATTGGGAGACCATGAGATCAAATGGTACATTTTTTGCTAACCCAATGCTCACCCCTCTAGCTGCCTTAGAGTGTGTACTGTGAAACCATTTAGTATATAAAGACTTTGATAGGTAAGGGACCTTATCTGCCTTAAAATGTGTCTCTTGTAAGATGCATATGTTTGCCCTCTCCTTTCTGAGCAATGCCAAGACCTGTGACCTTTTTTTGGGGGGTATTGAGCCCCCTTACATTAAATCAGGTTAATACTAACTGTGCCATAAGTGCATATGAATATAAGTAAGGCTAAGCTTACTGTGGCTTCCGTAGTTTTTGCTTTCAAACCTCCGGTAGAGCAAAGAATAGATTGAACATAAAAAAGGGAAAATAACTTAACTACAGTATTAAACCTACACAAGGCAGTGTATTGAGTTGTAGACAAATATAACCAGACTACCATATATAGCACACTCAACTCTAATGGGGTGTTTTTTTGTGTCTAAACCACATCCTGACACGCATTCAACAGCCTGCGTCCCGCACTTTTATAAGATGTGCGCCTATGCCTGATACATAATAAATGCAGATATCAACTAATATATATGCTTCTAATTTAAATCTGAACGAACATGAGAGTAACACCTCTCTAAAAAATGTTCATTACTCAAACTTCAGATCTCGCAACCCACAACAATGTGTGTTTTTGAAACTGTCTCACCCATCCTGGGGACTCAGTTTTAAGGTCCTCTGAGATTTGCTGTATCTTCAATCTCGATCCTGGACTTTACATATCTGAGATATTCCATACAGTCATCTCTTGCCTTTTGGAGATTTATGTTTGGTCACCACCGACCATGGTTCCAAACGGGGAAGTTGAGGAAGAGTTTCTCTCGGCAATGGTAGCAGCATCCAGGATTCCACTTGTAGGGGTGCTGTATCCAAGATGGACCACGCGTCGGCCAAATCCTCCGGGGTTCTGATCACACATTACTGAATGTAAGGCCAAACGGAAAAAGCCATTTAAACAAGATTTTCCTCTCTTTCAGGTGGTCCATTAGAGGTTACATTGCCCTTCTCTTGGCTAAGGTGGAGGGTGCTAGGTCTTGGTAGAGGTGTATAGTAGCTGCTTCAAACTGCAGGTCTTTCTTCTCTCTGGCCGCTATCAAGATGGCGGCTGTATCCTGATAATTCAGTAGGCCGCATATTACATCTCTTGGCACTTCATTAGCTTTCGGCGGTGGCCTCAGGGATCTATGAATCCTCTCAATTGTAATATTCTGCGCTTTTTGTTCCCATATCAGGGATGCAAATATTTTTATAGCGGTGTCAGGGAGAGCCGCAGCCATTATTGATTCGGGGAGACCCTTAAATCTAATATTTTTACGCCTACTCCAATTTTCCTGGTCTTCTAGCATCATGTAGGCTTGGTTCAAAGATTTGCAGTGGGATTCCAGGGCCTTGGACACCGCTTTGTTGTGTGCAGTGAGTAACGTTTGGTTGTTCTCTAATGATTCCACTCTGTGGCCCACGAGCGCAGCTCGCCTTTGATTTCCCCCAGCTCCTTCATTACTGGTGCAAGGGCCTGTGTTAGTGTGTCTTGAAAAAAGGATTTAGTCAAGGGAGAATCGTCTCCCTGATTTTGCCTCAGGTCATAGTCAGTTTGGTCTCCCGCCTCGGCACCCTCACCTTCATCGGACTCGTGCGCATCTGCTGGCGGCGCCATCTTGTGTGCCCACGGTGGAGAGAGCGTCAGCTTGTTCCTCCATAATTTATCCATCTCTGACTGACTCTTTTTCCTTCTTGGCGTGTCTGGAGGGTCTCTGGACTTATCCCTTCCAATCTTGACCATTTTGGAGATCCAGGGATCGCTATATTAAGGTGAACGTAGGCTGATGTAGAGAGAGCTCTGATCTTAGCTTCCTCCATGCGCGGCAATCAGGCTCCGCCCCATCTGTTGTTACATTTAATACCGTTAATTTAGGCCGCAGTTCCTCCTTTGCGTCTGCAGTTTAATTTGACCAAGGAGGGAATTGAACTATAGGGATAGGATTTGGGTAGGAAGAAAGATTGTCGCTGTTTCAAAAAGACCAAAGTCCATTGTGAAATAAGTCTCCTTTTTTTTTTTCGGTGGCAAAAAACCCCCCAAGTGTGCCCTGTCAGTAACACTAGGTACACAGCGTATTAGAACTGTTCAAAAGTCTATGTAGCTGACATCCGTTGTTACATTTAATACCGTTAATTTAGGCCGCAGTTCCTCCTTTGCGTCTGCAGTTTAATTTGCCCAAGGAGGAAATTAAACTATAGGGACAGGATATGGGTAGGTAGAAAGATTGTCGCTGTTCCAAAAAGACCAAAGTCCATTGTGAAATACATCTGCTTTTTTTTTTTGGGTGGCAAAAAAACCCCAAGTGTGCCCTGTCTGTAACACTAGGTGCACAGCGTATTAGAACCGTTCAAAAGTCTATGTAGCTGACATCCGTTTTTACATTTAATACCGTTAATTTAGACCGCAGTTCCTCCTGTGCGTCTGCAGTTTAATTTGCCCAAGAAGGGAATTAAACTATAGGGATAGGATTTGGGTAGGTAGAAAGATTGTCGCTGTTTCAAAAAGACCAAAGTCCAATGTGAAATACGTCTGTTTTTTTTTTTGAGGGGGTGGCAAAAAAAACCCCAAGTGTGCCCTGTCAGTAACACTAGGTGCACAGCGTATTAAAACCGTTCAAAATTCTATGTAGCTGACATCCGTTGTTACATTTAATACCGTTAATTTAGGCCGCAGTTCCTCCTTTGCGTCTGCAGTTTAATTTGCCCAAGGAGGGAATTAAACTATAGGGATAGGATTTGGGTAGGTAGAAAGATTGTCGCTTTTCCAAATAGACCAAAGTCCATTGTGAAATACGTCTGCTTTTTTTTTTTTTGGGTGGCAAAAAAAACCCAAGTGTGCCCTGTCAGTAACACTAGGTGCACAGCATATTAGAACCATTCAAAAGTCTATGTAGCTGACATCCGTTGTTACATTTAATACCGTTAATTTAGGCAGCAGTTCCTCATTTGCGGCTGCTCTATAACGTTTGCGCATTCAGAATATTGGACATTCGTTTAAATTTTTCTGATCATGCAGTTAATAAAAATCTGCAGTACTGTAGTTGTGACCAAGTTGCATATATACTGTACAATATGCGCAAGGCAAGCACTAAGGGACGGGGAAGTGGGCATGCTGCTTATGGTGAACGCAGAGGCAATGGCTCTGGGCGCGGTGAAAATGTGCCTGCTGGCAGAGCCCAAGAAACAAAGTCATCCAAAACTCCTAGCTTCATGTCACAGTTTGCAGGGCGGCGCAAGACACCACTCTTGTCGCCACACCAGTGCGAGCAGGTAGTCGGTTGGATTTCAGCTGATAATGCTTGCAGTCGGTTCAGCACCACCCCCTCTTTCACAAAGTCCAGTCTCAGTAGCCAAGAGTCTGGGAAACCGCATCCTCACTATGATCCTCCTTCCTCCCACCATGCAGAGTCTGGGCCAAGAAGAGATCCCACATTGGGATATTCCGAGGAGCTTTTTTCATCACCGTCCCTTGGCTTGGGCCTCTCGCCAAGGCCGCTTGAAGTGGGACATGAGGAGATATTGTGCCCCGATTCCCAACCTATTGAGCAAACACAGTCTGAAGACGATGACGGTGGGGAACAGCAAGTATTTTCTCCCGAGGTGGATGATGATAATGTGACACAGTTGCCGATAAGTCAAGGGAAATTAGTGTCTCAAGAGGTTGTGGATGGCTCACCGACTGCTGTGCGACCTGAGCACGCGATGGAATTCCACCTTACACATGTTGAGCAGGCTTTGTGAGCAGCAGAGAGCAGTAGTAGAATACCAGCTGCAACACGGTCGGCGCCTTTCTAGTCAGCTTCCACTCTTCATAAGCGATGAGTGGGCATTGATGTCTGACCTCTGTGAGGTGTTACGCAACTTTGATGAATCTACACAGATGGTGAGCGGCGATAATGCCATTATCAGCGTAACCATCCCACTTCTGTGTCTACTAAAAAGCTCGCTGTTCACAATAAAGACCGATGCTCTGCGTGTGGAAGAGGTGGAAATGGGGGAAGACCCTATACAGGGTGATAGCCAGCCCACCCTCGATTTGTCTTCTCAGTGCCAATTGGAGGAGGAGGAGACGGTTGACACAGGGTAGGCATACCACGTTTACACCATCTCTTTGGTGTGAATGGGCTGAAGAGGAAGAAGAGGACGAGGAGGATATTGAGAGTCATGCTCCCGGTGGGGAGAGCAAAGCCTTGTCTGTTGGGACTCTGGCACACATGGCTGACTTCATGCTAGGCTGCCTTTCCCATGACCCGCGCGTTATACGCATATTAGGCAACACGGATTACTGGTTGTTCGCCCTTCTTGACCCCCGCTACAAAGAGAACTTCCCATCTCTCATTCCTGTGGTGGAGAGGACAAGTAAAATGGTGCAATACCAGAAAGCCCTTGTCGAAAAATTGTTCCACAAATTTCCATCTGACAACGCTGGCGGCAGAGTACATAGATCCTTGGCCACCCGAGAAGGAGAGACGAGGGGAACACACAGCAGTTCCAACAAAGGCAAGGCGACACTCTCCAAGGCCTGGGACAGTTTTATGACACCCCGCCAGCACCCTCACCCTGATGAGTGGCCTAGTGTCACAAGGAGGGAAAAGTTTTGGAAGATGGTAAAGGAGTACGTAGCTGACTGTGTCAACGTCCTCAGCGATCCCTCTGTGCCGTATAATTATTGGGTGTCTAAACTGGACACGTGGTACGAACTGGCGCTCTATGTCTTGAAGGTGCTGGCCTGCCCCATAATTATTGATAAGCGCATCAGCCTTTCAACTGACAATGCTGACAGGTTGACG
The DNA here is from genome assembly GCA_900303285.1 of Rhinella marina. Lineage (NCBI taxonomy): Eukaryota > Metazoa > Chordata > Amphibia > Anura > Bufonidae > Rhinella > Rhinella marina. The sequence goes on from ONZH01003277.1 coordinate 31,110, forward strand.
CTTATCAAAATGAACAAGGCCTGAATTGCTCCTGACTTCTCTACTCCACCAGAGGAAAGTGGCTTAAGATGAAGGAACCTTAAATCTGGCTTTTAGGGTGTATTGAATACACTGTATTATCATGTACCCCTTCCTCTTCTCGTCCTCTTCCTCCTCTTCCTCCATTATATGAAACAGCTTATTAGGCTGCCTTCGAAGTCCACCAGCTGGGCCTGCACCCAAATTTTTTAGCCGGTCAGCTCACCAGCAGGCACTCAACCATAATGTTTTACACGCTTAGCTCATCAGCTGGGCCTGCGCCCGAATTTTTTAGCCGGTCAGCTCACCAGCTGGGACTGCAACATAATTTTTTGGCCTGTCAGCTCACCAGCAGGTACTCAAACTCAACCATTATGTTTTACACGCTCAGCTCTGCTACATGTCACTTCTAATGTTTCAGACGTTCAGCTAAGCGGCATGTCTCCCGTAATTCTTTTTTTCGGTCAGCTCGGCAGCAGAGTGTCACCCTTAAATTTTGTGGACGTTCAGCTCGGCATTAGAGTGTCACACTTATTTTTAACGGTCTGCTCTTCAGCAGAATGTCACATCAAGAATATCATTTTTTTGGACGGTCAGCTCGGCATTAGCGTGTCAACCTTCCATTATTCAGAGCTCAAGTATTGAGGCGACACTGCCTGGTTTGAACACTCAAAGTAAACAAATCCGGCCCCCGGGACACTCAACGAAGAGCATCGGGGAGGTGCCGAGAGGCAGGGGCTCCAACCGGTGGTAGCTCACCCCCCTGCAGACGGCCAACTCGATCTCAAGATCAAACTTCGAGCTTTTTAAGTGCAGCAACTTATATATACGCTATTGGACCTGGAATTACCGCGGCTGCTGGCACCAGACTTGCCCTCCAATAGATCCTCGTTAAAGGATTTTACGTGTACTCATTCCAATTACAGGGCCTCGAAAGAGTACTGTATTGTTATTTTTCGTCACTACCTCCCCGAGTCGGGAGTGGGTAATTTAAGCTCCTGCTGCCTTCACTGGATGTGGTAGCCGTTTCTCTGGCTCCCTCTCCGGGGGCCCTTGAAGAAGGCGACCCCTGGCGACGGAGCGGAGAGCGAGAGTGGAGCGGCCGACGTGGCACACGTCGTTGGGGGGGCCCCAGCATCCCGCGGCGGATAGTGAAAAAAGAAACATCAGCGACTCTTAGCGGTCCGGTGGCAGCAGCATGTGTCCCTTAAATTTTTTTTTCAGTCAGCTCAGCAGCAGAGTGTCACTCATAAATTTTCTGCACGCTCTGCGCAGCAGCAGCAGCATGTCACTCCTATTGTTTTTGAGTGTCGGCAGCAGGCCATCAATTTATGTGTAATAAAGGGTGTATTGGAGTGCCTGATCCTTGTAATTTTTGGCAGCCCTTTCCCTTAGTGCATAGGCTTTATGAGTGTCGGAGTCCCACAATTATACCACAATGTGAATGAGACCCTCCTTTATATGATATACCTGTTGTATGGGAGTGCCTCATCCATGTAATTTTTGGCAGCACTTGCGCTTAATGTACAAGTAAATCTATGTTTCCTAACAATATTTCCTGTAAGATTGATGTTATCTTGGGTTTTGGGGGGGTATTTTTGTCATTCTGTAAAAGTGGCGTAATAGTCGGACATCATCTTTAATAGCAGCGACTTTGGTGTCCAAGATGCATTCAGACATCCTCCCCATGCTGTTCCCTAACCATTTCTGTGGTGTTTCCACCATTTTCTGATGTTTCCCTATGGACCAGACACCCTCCCCTCTGCAGAGCAGGGGGTGCCTGGTCTTTTCCCATTGACTTCCATTATACTCGGGTGCTAGGCCGAGCACTCGAGCACCACCTAGTGTTCGGCCCAAGCGTACATCACGAACATCGAGGTGCTCGATCATCACTAGTATAGACACCTTTGCCAACTCTTTTTTTTTTTTGCTCATTTCTTTCATAATGTGGAAAAAAAAAAGATTTATCCAATTGACTATGTTTATAAATTTTGTACAGTTTTGGCTCTATAGCTAGCATGTGCTTTCTATGCACAGCAAGCTGCTCTGTTCCGTTACCTTCCGCTCTGCACACATGATTTTATTGGCATCGGCAGACAGGAGACCTTCCCTCTGTTCAAACATTGTAGAAGGCATTGTACAGCAGCTCTTACTGACTGTATGGTGGACTTCCACATTTTGATTTCACTTTCTCACCAACACTGGAGAGCTTGATGCTAATGTAGTATATCAAGTGCAGGGAGGAAGGTATGTGTCTCTGTAAGCTCATGTGCGAAGGAGACGAGCATGTGTGGACAGGTCAGATGTGCAGATAAATACTGGGGAAGCAGAGCTAGGTGTTCAATATCAGCAGCACAAACCACAGGCACAGAGCAGGAGCCTTGTCTGCGATGCTGGTAAGTAATGCACAGGGTCATCAGTTCTCTGCCCTTCTGCTACTAATAGGTTACTCAATAATAAAGACAAAATCTGAGCTATTATGGGGGAGCTTTATCAAAGCTCACTTACCTGGTCCCACGTAGATCTATGTAGAACCAGGTCTCGAGGAGAGAGGGTTCTACATAAACCTGCAAGTGATTAGGTTTGTCTAATATGGGTGGGGTTATGCAAATCCAGAGACTGCAGGAGGAGGGGAGAGCAGAGCTGAATGGAGCTCCCACAGAGCCAGAACTGAAAGAGTAGAAGTGGTTGAAAACCAGGCATAAGGGTTGCTGCATGAATAGAAAGGAAATCTTCCATCCCAGCAATTGCCTACTTGTCAGTGAAGGACACTGCTGCATGTACATTCAGTTATCTCCTCCACAGTATGGGAGGATGCGTGATCGCTACTGCCATCACTCATCCTCAGTAAGAAACATTGTTTGCTGGCAGCAAACACCGATTTTGGTGACCGCATGTGAATGGTCATTCCCGATCAACTGGCCATCTAAATGTGATGCCAATCACTCAATGAACTAGTGAAGCACTCGTTCATCGGGTGATCCTGTCACTTGTGTAGGCCCCACCGATCATGGCTTCTGAGCAGCAGATCGTGCTGTCTAAACACTGATCTGCTGCTCAGAAGCCATGATTCTGTATGAGGATGAGGGATCGATATAGAGATCCCCCATCCTCATACAGTGAAGGAGATTGCTGCATGTAAATGCATGATCTCGTTCATTGAATGAGCAACCGGCTGTCGGAAAGGAACGCTTCAGTCGGCCTGTCTAAATCCATTTTAAGAGGGGACATGATTAATCTATATAAATAAAAGGCCCATACAACGAAAATATGGCAAGAAGCTGTTCCATGTAAAATCCCCTCAAAAAATCAGGGGGCACTGCTCCCGCCTAGAGAACAAAAAGCTCAATCCTCAGATTCCACAAGACTTCTTCACCATATTAATTGTGAATTTATGCAGCAGGAACAGCGGCCACTTAAAAAGAAAACAAAAACTAAGAATTCTTAAATATAAATAACATTAAGGCCCCTTTTACACGGGCGATATTTCCGCACGGGTGCAATGCGTGAAGCAAACGCATTGCTCCCGCACTGAATCCTGACCCATACATTTCAATGGGTCTTTTCACATGGGCGAATTTTTTCACGCATCAGTTCGCCGTTGCGTGAAAATCGCAGCATGTTCTATATTCTGCGTTTTTCACGCAGCTCTGGCCCCATTGAAGTGAATGGGTCTGCGTGAAAGTGCGGATGCAATGCGTGATTCACTGATGGTTGCTTAGAGATGTTGTTTGTAAACATTCAGTTTTTTATCACGCGCTTGTGAAATGCATCCATACGCATCGCACCCGCGCAGAAAAAACTGAATGAACGTACGCAATTGGTGCAGATTGGTGCGAGTTTTCCGGAACGCACCCTGAACGCATCCGGACTGAATCTGTGACGCTCGTGTGAAAGGGGCCTAATGCTTCTAAAAATGGGTAGAATTCTGTCTTCTCTCTTTCCTTTTCTTTAATCCCAACCCATCACTACAAAAGTAGTACACATCATGGCACTGTGTTTAACCATTTCACAACCTCAGCCATAATAGTATGGCACGCTGATCAAGTGGGCACAGTAGCGGGGGCAACTGATATATCCGCTTGCATCGTTAAAAGCTCAAATACTTGTGGATTAAACCCTTATATGCCGTGTTCAATGCTGACAGTGTCATCTAAGGGATTTGCAGAGAGAGGGGGCTCCCTCTGTCTCCCCACTATGTGGTTTCAGGGGGCCGATAGTTGCCTTGACAGCCCTAGGCCTTGCAAAAATTTTGGGGCTCACCAGATAAGGAGGTCAATGAGGCCCAGCCCCCTACGCTATGTCTCCTAGGCAAACTGTCAGTGTCCTTTCCCCTCATCAAGCCATTTACCATTTTCAAAAATGAAATTAAAAAAAAGATATCTACCCTGTCAGGTAAATGCTGCAAAAAAAAAAATTAATAAAAACAGTGCCAGAACAACCTTTATTTGGTCATCTTGCCTCACAAAAACAGTAATATCGAGCAATAAAAACTTGAATGTACCCCAAAATAGTACTAAAGAAGTCACCTCATGCTGCAAAAAAATAAGCTCTCACACAAGCCCATCGCCAGTAGTATGTATCCCAAAATAATACCATTGAAAATAACACACCATTCTGCGAAAATCAGATCCCCACATAAGACCATCATGAAAAATAAAAAATTTATGGCTTTCAGAAAATGGCAACACAAAGACACACATATTAGTTATGACCGCATCTGTAGAGACTGGCTATATAAAAATATCACTTGATCTATTCCTATAAAGACAAAATGAACAAAAATGGAGCCAGAACAGCCATTTTTGGTCACCTCTAGAGATGAGCGAGCATACTCGTCCGAGCTTGGTGCTCGTTCGAGTATTACGGTACTCGTAAGTGCTCGCTGCTCATACGAGTATCTCGCCATGCTCGAGGAAATGGCAACTTCCGCATTGTGCATTTTTGGCGCCTATAAACTCATCCAATCACAAGCCAGGAGACTCTGCGGTACACTCAGCATCACGTGGGGCCCTTACATATCGATAGCAGGGGTTGGCTGGCCTGATCAGGTGACCCTGGAATATACTAGTGACTGCCCGCGGTGCTCGGCTCAGATGCTGTCTAGATGTCGTTAGGGATAGAGCTGCTGCGTTTCAGGGAGAGTGTTAGGGCCTGCATTTAGTTCTTTGTTAGGCAGGAGTGATCTCCCAAGAACCCAACAGCCCTTCTAAGGGCTACAAGACATTTTTTTTTTGTCTCCTGGCTTGGCTGGCTGGCTGGAACTAGTAGTGCAGCTATCGCCATATATAACCCTTTTTTTTATTATTGTTATATCTCAGTGATACAAATCCATTTCACACAGCTGCGTGGAACCATTCTGTGTGTCACAGTTCAGCTGTCCGCTCACTACAATCGGTATTTTCTGTCCAGGTGACACTTTCTGTACGTCACTTAATCCAACAAGGTCTTTTGCTCTCACGTATATAGCTTGATCACAAAAATCTCTGTGCAACATTTGTCTGGATCGCAGTCAAAATAGCCACCGTCAGCAGGGTGTGAGTTAGGTCTACGATAGTTTCTGCACATCACGTTCCAAAAAAAAACAAAACTAAAAAAAAAATATATATATAAAAAAATAGTTTTTTTGTTGTTTTAGCTCAGTGATACGAATCCATTTCACACAGCTGCGTAAAACCATTCTGTGTGTCACAGTTCAGCTGTCCACTCACTACAATCCGTATTTTCTGTCCAGTTGACACATTCTGTACGTCACTTCTTTTTTTATATAATTCACTTATATACAGAAAATGTTGAACCCCAGGGCTAAGGGTCGAGGACGAGGGCGTGGGCATTCAATTACAGCAGGGGGCAGAGGCCGTGGTCCTGGGCAGGGTGAGACAGTACCTGCTGATGAGGGAGCAGGGGAACGCCGCAGAGCTACACTCCCTAGCTTCATGTCTCAACTTACAGGGACACGTGTTAGAGGACTGTTGAAACCACAACAGTGCGAACAGGTGATGTCGTGGATTGCGGACAATGCTTCAAGTAATTTGTTCACCAGTCAGTCTTCCACGCAGTCCACCCACGTTACCCAAGGGAGCACTCCTCTGGCTCCTCCACCTCAACCTCCTTCCCCCCAATCTGCCCCCTCCCAGGAAAATTTGGAATGCGATCCGGCATACTCTCAGGAACTGTTTTCTGGACCCTTCCCAGAGTCACAAACAACTTCTCAGGTTGCTGCTAACCTCGTTCCCGATGCCCAAGTTTTCCAACTGTCGCAGTCTGTGGGTGATGATGATGATGACAATGTTGACTTAGTGAAAGAAGTTTGTAAAGAGGTGTCGGACTATGAGGAGACACGGTTGTCAGACAGTGGTGAAGTTGTTGTCAGGGCAGGAAGTCCGAGGGGGGAGCAGACTGAGGAATCGGAGGATGACGAGGTGACTGACCCAAGCTGGGTTGATAAGCCGAGTGAAGACAGTGCTTCTGAGGCGGAGGCGAGTGCTGCACCAGAACAGGTTGTAAGAGGCAGTGGTGTGGCCAGAGGGAGAAGCAGGGCCACAGCTGGTGCATCAGCAGCAACTGTTTCACGTAGTAAAGCTCCCGTGGCGAGGCCTAGATGTTCGCAAGTCTGGAGGTTCTTTAAAGAAAGTGAGGATGACCGACGGACTGTGGTGTGCAACCTGTGCCACACCAGAATCAGCAGGGGTGCCACCACTACTAGCCTAACCACCACCAGCATGCGCAGGCATATGAGTGCTAAACACCCCACTCAATGGAACCAAGGCCGTTCACCACCTCCTGCGGGTCACACCACTGCTCCTTCCCCTGTGTCACTCGCTGCCTCTGCTAGTTAACCCCCTGCCCAGAACCCCGGCACGAGCGCCTCCCGCCGGAAAACCACACCTTCGCCTCCACGATCCTCCACAGTCTCCACCAATATGTCCCAGCGCAGCGCTCAGCTGTCTTTACAGCAGACGCTGGAGCGCAAGAGGAAATACAGTTCCACCCACCCACATGCCCAAGCCCTCAATGTCCACATCTCCAAATTGCTGAGCCTGGAGATGCTGCCCTATAGGCTGGTAGAGACCGAGGCCTTTCACAATCTCATGGCGGTGGCTGCCCCTCGGTATTCGGTCCCCAGCCGCCACTATTTTTCCCGATGTGCCATCCCATCCCTACACCAGCACGTGTCACAAAACATCATCCGTGCCCTGACCAACGCTGTTTCTGAGAAGGTCCACCTAACCACGGACACGTGGACAAGTGCTGCCGGGCAGGGACACTATATCTCACTGACGGCACATTGGGTTAACTTGGTGGAGGCTGGGACTGAGACTGACCCTGGGGCCGCTCATATACTGCCCACAACGAGGATTGCGGGGCCTACCTCGGTCACGGTCTCTCAGATGTACTATGCCTCCTCCTCCAACCCCTCCTTCTCCTCCACCGAATTACCATCCGTGGGCACGGCGCCTTCAGTCGGTAGCTCTAGGCGCAGCAGCAGTGCCGTGGGTAAGCGCCAGCAGGCGGTGCTCAAACTGCTGAGCTTAGGTGACAAAAGGCACACCGCCCAAGAGCTGTTACAGGGCATCACGGCACAGACCGATGTGTGGCTGGCACCGCTGAACCTCAAGCCAGGCATGGTTGTGTGTGACAATGGGCGTAACCTGGTGGCGGCTCTGCAACTCGTCAGACTGACACATGTGCCATGCCTGGCCCACGTGTTCAATCTAATAGTTCAGCGGTTCCTCAAGACATACCCCAATCTGTCTGATTTGCTCACCAAGGTGCGCCGCATCTGTGCGCATTTCCGCAAGTCGACCACAGATGCTGCCACTCTCAGGGCAGCGCAGCGCCGCCTACAACTGCCCGCTCACCGACTGTTGTGCGATGTGCCCACGAGATGGAATTCGACATTAAACATGTTATCCAGAGTTTACCAGCAGCACAGAGCGATTGTAGACTGCCAGATATCAACTTCCACCAGAACTGGTAGTCAGGTCACTCAGATTCCTCAAGTCTACAATGAGGAGTGGACGTGGATGTCTGATATCTGCCATGTGTTGAGCAACTTTGAGGAGTCAACACAGATGGTCAGCAGCGATGCCGCCATTATCAGCCTCACCATCCCGCTGCTTTGCCTGTTGAAAAACTCACTGCTCAGCATGAAGTCGGATGCTTTGCGCTTGTCACAAGAGACGGTGGAGGAAGATACATCGCTTGATAGCCAGAGCACCCTCCGGTCTGTTTCTCAGCGCGTATCGGAGGAGGGGGATGAGGATGAGGAAGAAGAGGAGGAGAATGTCGGCGAGACAGAAGAAGGTACCAGTGCTCAGTCCTTAACTCTTGAGCGTGTATGGGCTGAAGAGGAGGACTTGGAGGAGGAGGAGGAAATGGAGAGTCAGGCCAGTGAGGAGAGGGAATTCTTACGTGTTGGGACTCTGGCGCACATGGCAGACTTCATGTTAGGCTGCCTATCCCGTGACCCTCGTGTTAGAAGCATTTTTTCAAACACCGATTACTGGGTGTTCACTCTCCTGGACCCACGGTACAAGCAGAACCTTTCCACTCTCATCCCTGCAGAGGAAAGGAGTATGAGAGTGAATAGATATCAACAGGCCCTGATGCACAAGCTGAAACAATCCTTCCCATCTGACGCCGCTAGCGGCAGAGGGCATGGTTCTGTGGGCCAAGTAGCGAGGGAGAGTAGGCGAGCAGGCAGCTTGTCCAGCACTGGCAGGGGAACGCTCTCCAAGGCCTATTCCAGTTTTATGTCACCCCAGCAAGACACTGTCACCTGTCCCCAGTCTAGGCAGAGTAGGGGGGAGCTGTACAGAAAGATGGTGAGGGAGTACCTAGCTGACCATACCAATGTCCGTAGCGATCACTCTGCTCCATAGAACTACTAGGTTTTAAAGCTGGACACTTGGACTGAACTGGCGCTGTACGCCTTGGAGGTGCTGGCCTGCCCTGCCGCTAGCGTGCTGTCAGAGCGGGTATTCAGTGCAGCTGGTGGCGTCATCACCGATAAGCGTACACGCCTGTCAACTGACAGCGCTGACAGGCTGACGCTTATTAAAATGAACAAAGCCTGGATTTCACCGGAATTCAAATCTCCGGGGGAAAGCAGCTAAAGATTAACATTACTTATGTATCCGATTCCTCTTCTCTACTCCTCCTACACCTCCTCCATGTCGTCTTTGCCTAACGCTGACCAAAAAATGCAATTTTTTAGAGGTCCAACTGGCACTCTTTTACCACAATTTTTCAGGAGGGCCCCCTACAGGCCCTCTCTTCTAACAATTTTTCCAGAGGTCTACCTACAGGTCCTCTCTCCAAACAATTTTTCCAGAGGTCCACCTACAGGCCCTCTCTCCAAACAATTTTTCCAGAGGTCCACCTACAGGCCCTGTCTCCAAACAATTTTTCCGGAGGTCCACCAACAGTCCCTCTCTCCAAACAATTTTTCCATAGGTCCACCTACAGGCCCTCTCTCCAAACAATTTTTCCGGAGGTCCAGCTACAGACCCTCTCTCCAAACAATTTACGTCTTTTTTCTATCTTTCTCTCTCTCCAAACTATTTTTCCGGATAGCTGCCATATACGGTATTAAACTGAGAAGAATACATAGAACACATGCCACACTTGATCAAGCTCATAATTTACGACTGTACCGGTTGATGCTAAATTTTTAAGTAGGGGTCCTGCGTAGTCATTCGAACTCCATCCGGCTGTTGTCACTACCACACACGCTAGCCAAGGGGGCACTCCTCTGGCTCTTTTAGCTCAACCTCCTTCCCACCAGCCTGCCCCCCACCTACAGGCCCTCTCTCCAAACAATTTACGTCTTTTTCCTCTCTTTCTCTCTCTCCAAACTATTTTTCCGGATAGCTGCCATATACGGTATTAAACTGAGAAGAATACATAGAACACATGCCACACTTGATCAAGCTCATAATTTACGACTGTACCGGTTGATGCTAAATTTTTAAGTAGGGGTCCTGCGTAGTCATTCGAACTCCATCCGGCTGTTGTCACCACCACACACGCTAGCCAAGGGGGCACTCCTCTGGCTCTTCCAGCTCAACCTCCTTCCCCCCAGCCTGCCCCCCACCTACAGGCCCTCTCTCCAAACAATTTACGTCTTTTTCCTATATTTCTCTCTCTCCAAACTATTTTTCCGGATAGCTGCCATATACGGTATTAAACTGAGAAGAATACATAGAACACATGCCACACTTGATCAAGCTCATAATTTACAACTGTACCGGTTGATGCTAAATTTTTAAGTAGGGGTCCTGCGTAGTCATTCGAACTCCATCCGGCTGTTGTCACCACCACACACGCTAGCCAAGGGGCACTCCTCTGGCTCTTCCAGCTCAACCTCCTTCCCCCCAGCCTGCCCCCCACCTACAGGCCCTCTCTCCAAACAATTTACGTCTTTTTCCTATATTTCTCTCTCTCCAAACTATTTTTCCGGATAGCTGCCATATACGGTATTAAACTGAGAAGAATACATAGAACACATGCCACACTTGATCAAGCTCATAATTTACGACTGTACCGGTTGATGCTAAATTTTTAAGTAGGGGTCCTGCGTAGTCATTCGAACTCCATCCGGCTGTTGTCACCACCACACACGCTAGCCAAGGGGGCACTCCTCTGGCTCTTTTAGCTCAACCTCCTTCCCACCAGCCTGCCCCCCACCTACAGGCCCTCTCTCCAAACAATTTACGTCTTTTTCCTCTCTTTCTCTCTCTCCAAACTATTTTTGGAGAAAGAGAGGAAGATAGGAGAGAGATAAAGATAGGTGCCATATACGGTATTAAACTGAGTGGTATAAATAGAACACATACCACACTTGATCATTCTCATAATTGACAATTGTACCGGTTGATGATAAATTTTTAAGTTGGGGTCCTGCGTCGTCATTCTAACTACATCCGGCTGTTGTCACCACCACACACGCTAGCCCAGGGGGCACTCCTCTGGCTCTTACAGCACAACCTCCTTCTCCCCAGTCTGCCCCCCACCTACCCTGCCCCCTCTCTCCAAACAATTTACCCGGGTAGGGGACGTATTAGATATTGGACAGATTTTTTCTTGGTTCTTCTTTTAATTGCCTCCTGCTATAGATGGGAATCGAACCCGGGTCAACTGCTTGGGAAGCAGCTATGCTCACCACTTTACCACCAACAGCCACAGCAACTGATAAGAACAGATACTAAACTTGATGTACTAAAAAAATATCAATAATAAAAAAAAAAATGTCAATAATAAAAATAATAATAACAATAATGTGTGTCCTCAGCGCTGGGTACCATGAAGAAATTATATGGTTAAATATAAGTAAGGCTGTAAATGTCCCAATATAAAATAAAATAAAAATATCCAAATATAAAAGAAACTTATTCAAATATGAAAAAAGAGTCCGATTATATGGAAAGAAAAAACAGGTCCAATTGTATGGAAGAAAAATATGGAGAGATAGGACCGAAATATATAAGTGGTCTTGCGGTGAAAAATCCTTAATAGTTTATGGTAAAGGGTCCTTAGTATTTTGTTCTTATGCAAAAATACATATACTTAGATGGGTGGTACATTACCCTTCCTCCGGTCTCATTCGCAATGTATGGGTCTTCTGTGCTGCAAGTGAAAGATCTCCGCTGTTTGGCAAGTAGATCGTTCCGGCTCTCAGCGCCGGCAGCAAGAGGCAGATTGACTTCGCGCGCTTTTTTCAATTCGGGCGGCGTCCCACGTGGCGTCCCACGTGGGGATCCCGCAGTTCAGATGGAGTTTTCTGTTTCTAGGTAAATTGATTGTAGCAGTTAGTAACAGTTATCGTGGTTAGGACTTGGGCTATTATCCCAACTTTACTTGAAAAATCCTGGTCTATACCGGGTCAATTCAAACCAAACGCGTTTCAGGGCTACACTTGCCCCTTCCTCAGTGATTCTTGATTCTTCTATATTTGCTCGTATTATAATTTCTACATTCTATCTGGATATATCGTTGCACTAACTTCAAAGTAGTATGAATATAGAAGAATCACAAAATATTCCATATGAAAAGATAATTACAACTCTATTATCACCACCATACACTATTTCAAGACATTTACTTCAAGAAGGTTCCCCTAAGATAAAACAAGATAATTTCATCCGGCTCTACATATACATTCAAGATATATTAAAAAAATAAAAAAATAAAAAAAAAATAAAAAAATAAAAATATTTTAATAAAATTAAAACACCTCGAGAACAACACTAGTCTAATCATAGGATTCACAATTAGTCACTAGTGGTATACAACATATTCAAAGGAAAAAGATGTCAGCACTTATATATTTTTAATATTTTTAATATTCTTAATATTCTCAATTTTTTAATATTTTTTGATATTTTTAATATTCATAATATTATAAATATTCATAATATTTCTAACCATTTAATATCTATTATTAAGTACACTATACAACTTATACACAATATATAAATTGCATTATGTATCGATCGATTCATTTACTGTTATAGAGAACTGAAGCCCAATTCATAGGACCTCTTAATCCTAAGTCCGGACTTTGTATTGAACCTCCAGAAGAACAGGAGGGGCCCAATTAAAGTTGTTATATAAAGTGCCAAGTAAAACAGATGGGTCCATACGACCACTGAGGAAGGGGCAAGTGTAGCCCTGAAACGCGTTTGGTTTGAATTGACCCGGTATAGAGGCACATACAACCCAGGATTTTTCAAGTAAAGTTGGGATAATAGCCCAAGTCCTAACCACGATAACTGTTACTAACTGCTACAATCAATTTACCTAGAAACAGAAAACTCCATCTGAACTGCGGGATCCCCACGTGGGACGCCACGTGGGACACCGCCCTAATTGAAAAAAGCGCGCAAAGTCAATCTGCCTCTTGCTGCCGGCGCTGAGAGCCGAAACGATCTACTTGCCAAACAGCGGAGATCTTTCACTTGCAGCACAGAAGACCCATACATTGCGAATGAGACCGGAGGAAGGGTAATGTACCACCCATCTAAGTATATGTATTTTTGCATAAGAACAAAATACTAAGGACCCTTTACCATAAACTATTAAGGATTTTTCACCGCAAGACCACTTATATATTTCGGTCCTATCTCTCCATCTTTTTCTTCCATACAATTGGACCTGTTTTTTCCTTCCATATAATCGGAATATGAATATTTGAATAAGTTTCTTTTATATTTGGATATTTTTATTTTATTTTATATTGGGACATTTACAGCCTTACTTATATTTAACCATATATTTTTTTCATGGTACCCAGCGCTGAGGACACACATTATTGTTATTATTATTTTTATTATTGACATTTTTTTTTAATTATTGATATTTTTTTATTATTGATATTTTTCATATTAATAAATATACTATTTTTAGACACTAATATTGGGCTCACATTCCTAGATACAAATATTGCGACTACATTGGATATCTCAAACACAATTGATGAAATTACACTTATAAAGAGAACTACCTCACAGCAAGACCATATGTATGATAGTGCTCATCATTTAACGCCATTTCTTCATCTATATGCACCTATGCTAAGGGTATAGAAATTGATTAGAAGCACATCGATTCCAATATATAACTGATTTGGTGAGCCACTACTTATACTTTCCTAAACTTGATGTAAGCCAACATTTCGACAATCGATAACCCGAAACGGGTCCGCCGTCGAGCCCGGCGTTCGGCCACCCTGAACATTTCACATACTCTGACCGAGTCTGACCCTGGGGCTGCTCATGTACTGCCCACTTGGAGGATGCTTCACCTCCTGCTACCTCAGTCTAACTCGGTCACTCTGTTGTCACCGCCATGCTGCGTCTGGCTAAATTTTTGGGTGGCTCACCTGCTACCTCATGTAACTTGGTCACTTGTTGGTGTCACCGCCATGCTGTGTCAGGCTGATGCCTGCATCGTGTGGCTGGGGATAGGAGAGCAGTGCCAGCATAGGCATGGGTGATGGACCTTCGTTGCACCTAGTTGGGTGCTTCCCTATATATTCCCACCGTGCCAGCCATGGGTTGTACATTAACTAATAACAGGGAAAAAAAAAATATTTTACAGCAGGGTCAACCGCAGACACTCCAAAACAATTTTACATGAGGGAGTGTCTCCCCGTCTGCCATCGTGTTCGGTCAGGCTGTCAGTAGGTACACCACCTCTGTCGTCCGCAGAAGCGGCCACTATGAGGAAGGCCACGGCGAGAACATCCCCTTTTCAATTGAGAGCAAATGTAGAATTGTAGTAGGACGACACTTTTCTTCTGCAGTGGATTCACCTTACCCTTTATCATTGCCAGACAACAGTTGGTGAAAAAGTAATTGGCAATGATGAAGAAAATGTAAAGGTGCAGTGCTCCGTCTGTGACGCAAAACCTATATATTCCCACCATGCCAGCCATGGGCTGTACATTAACTAATAACAGGGAAAACAAATAAAATATTTTACAGAAGGGTCAACTACAGACACTCCTAAACAATTTTTTAGGAGGCTCAACTTCGGACACTCCAAAACAAATTTTTGGGAGGCTCGCCTACAGACATTTGACTGCTACCTCAATCTATCTTGGTCACTTGTTGGTGTCATTACGCTGTCACCATGATGTGTCAGGCTAATGCCTGCGTCGTGGGGCGGGGGATAGCACAGCAGTGCCAGCATGAGCAGTGGTGTCACCTGCAGGCGGTGATGGACCTTCGTTGCACCTAGTTGGGTGCTTCCCTAACATGTGATGGGCATGTGCCTCGCCTTTCTTGGTCTGGGTGAGCACAATTTCCATGAGGGTAAACACCAGGCTGTTGCCTGAGAATTTGGGGTAATGGTGGGATTAGGTAGCCTCAGAGGCATCCATGCATGCTGTCCCTGCAGTTTCCTGTCCATTTCCGTGGTGTTTCCATCATTTTCTGAGGTTTCCAGGTTTTCACCCAGCCTTCCCTAGGCAGAGCCTTGGTCCCCTGCAAAAATGCTCGAGTCTCCCATTGACTTCAATGGGGTTCGTTATTCGAAACGAGCACCCGAGCATCGGGAAAAGTTCGACTCGAATAACGAGCACCCGAGCATTTTAGTGCTCGCTCATCTCTAGTCACCTCGCCTCACAAAAAGTGCAATAGTACCCCAAAATGGTACCCTCACACAAGACCACCACCATAAAAATGATGTCACAAAAAAACATTATTTCTTTTCAAAAATGCTTATTGTGTAAAACCAAGCATAATAATAAAAAATACATATTAGGTATTGACACATTCATAATGACCGTCTCTATAAAAATGTCATATGATCTACCCCATCATGTGAATGCTGTAAAAACAAAATAGCTAAAAATTGTTCCAGTACAACCATTTTTTGGTCACCTCCCCTCACAAAAAGCATAAAAGAGAGTGATCAAAAAGTTGTATGCAGTCCAAAATGATACCAACAAAAAACGACACCTCATCCAGCAAAATAACAGCCCTCATACAAGATCATCACCAGAAAAATACTTAAAAATGGCTTTCAGAAAATGGCTATGCAAAGACAATTTAAAAAAA